>JAEAOA010001189.1:0-213677 GCA_016746295.1 Potamilus streckersoni
CATAACACATCACATCACACTGCTCGGCTACTCGGAAAAAAAGGTTATGACTAAAAAAGGGTTTGATATATTTCTTTAGTTAGTCCTTTGTCTTGTCTTTTTCTGTCTTAGTGATGTCCAAAAGTTCGTCTTTCGTAATTGATTCTGTAATGAATTTATTATCTTCTTATAATTTAGGAAGTTCGTCTACCAATTTTGCACAGGAATTTTCATTTATGGATACATTAGTATATCATTCAGTGTAAAATTGTTTAAAACATTTTAATATTGCAGCAGATGACTTGTGTATTTCATGGTCGTATTCAATTTCTTAAAACTTTCCCTAAATTCTAATGAAAAATTTAGATAGCGATTTTCTTCTTTTAACAAGTAAAAAGATTTTCACATATTGTATGTTTTAACAAGTCATTTTTAAATTTCCAATAAACTGTACCAAAATGTATTGGTTGTTTCCATAAAGGTGTTATAACTGCATCATGATGAGATTGTGAATAATTAACTATATGATTGTTAATAACAAATTTATGTATGTTCTTTAAGGCATACACGCCTCCTCCCCCAATCGTGCTCGCTCAATTTTCTATAACAAATCTGCATCAAGTAAGCATTTTAAATTTAAGGTAATAGTCTACGGAATGTATCAACTAGATTGAAATCCGATAGTCAATTTTGAAAATTTATATATGATATATGAATCGCTTAATCCCTTTAATTTAGAAATATTGGTACAGTTAATGTCGCCCGGTAAAATGATATTGTGTTGTTCTGAAAAATGTTGGTGTAAAAAAATAGAAACTGATATCGTTGCAAATTGGATTTAGGGGCTTAACTATAAATTAAGCGATAAGAAATATCATTAACTCTCAAATCTATATAAAAAGAACTACTGCTCCTTCATAATCAGATGGAAATTTGAAAATGTATATAGTCTTGTTAAAATTTAAGAATGCTACTCCACAAAACATATTTAAGGCATAACACCAGACAGCACTGAGTACAGTGATTACATTATCAGCAGACTGTTTATATGTAGCTTAGGACCTTTCTTGCTGTTTAACGTAAGAAGGATTAATTATGTTTGCTTTTTAAATTGAAAGGGGTGAGTGATTCACATAAAACACAAATAGCAGCAGGGAGGGCGAATCCTACAAAATTTTAGCGACCAAATCGTTTAAAGCCTCAGAATACCAAATGGAACCTTCCTACGAAATCTCATATTTTAACCAATGTGTAGGTGTGTATTTATTTTCCTAGCATTTCATAATGAATATTGTGTAGTAATTTCAATGGAAGCTAAATATTTAAATAAAACATTAAAACAAGAAATACAACTGTTAAATAATAGCAATTTTTTTTATTAATTTCTATAATATTACGATTAAATAATCGTAGTAATAATGGATTTACATGACGAGATAACTCTGTCATGGGGAAAGGCAAATTGAAATCTAGTAATGTTTCATTGTATGATGTCTTAATACGAAGACGTGACGTCGTTGAAGATACAATAGTGTTATATTCACATGATGGAAAACTCAAACCAGGTGCATTTGTTTCTACAATCACAGATGCATTAAAAAATTTAAATGAAGAACTTGAAAAACATATAACAACATATACTTCCCTTCGTAGAAATATTATCAATAAATTTTTTGGAACACCAGCTGAAACCTCTCCATCTCTCGCTGAAATTAAATCCAATTTTGATGAAATTAAATCCAATATTAAAAATATTAATGATGCTGGATTTAGTATTATTAGAGATAACATTAATAATATTAAAAAATCTATCGAGGATATTACAAAATTTAAAACAGACAATCTTCCGCTAGTTGAAAGAATAAAGATTCCTCATGAGAGGAATATCATAAATATGATATACACAGTTTTCTCTGGATCATTAGATTGGGAACCTAAAAAGAATACAATAACTCTCACTGTGTCAAAGCCGGGTATTTATCGATTAACAATAGTGTCACTGAATCAGTTTAATATATCATCATCGACTTCATATGGATACAACAACGTGATTTCAACGACTATTGACCTGGATGAATACGAACGATTTACAATAACAAGCACTGATCCTAATTTAAATAAGACATCATTTGTATGGTACATGGAGTTTGTAGCTGATCTAAATTAGAATTTTTAACAATTAGAAACCACTTGAGATTTTAAAATAATATGATTCCGTCATCGCAATATCGCTATGATACCGTCAAAGAGTTCTTAACAAAACTCAAAACACTCATTGATGAATATGAAATAAAAATTAAAAAGTATCGCAGGAGAATTACCGTAATTGATGTTACAGTATACTCAGTATCCGGTATAATGGCCGGTGCTGGTATTATAATATCTTCAGTAACAATGGTAGCTCCGATTGCTGTCCCAATTGCTATTTCCGCGGTGACAACATTTGCTGGAATTGCAAATGCTATTACTAAAAAAATATCATCGTGTTCTCAAGAAAAACTTAACGACTATATAGTAAAACATCAAGCAGTATCTAACGGTTACTCACAATTATCCTCGTTGATGTCATCATCGATTGATGATACGATAATTACCGAAGACGAATTCTCCGCGATGATACGTATTTATGATACTACGATTAAAAACGCTAGCGTTTTTTCATCTATTGCAAAATTAGACATTGTAAATAATAATAATAATGTCGCAAGAGATTCAACTACTTCAGCGGATAGCAGAAAATACCACTCCGCGGAAAAACAAGTATGATATCAATATCGTCAACAAACCCTAAATTCAGTGTGAATTTTCCTTCACCTGTTTCAGTAAAGGAAATCGCGTTGGCAAAATTACGAGTGTATCATAGTTGTCCTAATATCAGATCGGTTCCATTTGGCGGTCAGAGACCTAATAATTCTCTGGTATTTGCATATAGGAATAAAAAAGATGACACTCCAGATTGGAACGTTGTTTCAATACCAACTGGATCCTATCAAATTGAGCAAATTAATAATGAATTACAACGTAGAATAAAATCCATTACTAAAAAAGAATCAAAAATTGCGATAACAGTTCATGAACCAACACTATCATCTACAATTGAAATAGGCTCTCCTGGGTATGTTGTAGATATTTATAACAGTTCAATAAGAACAGTATTAGGATGGCCCGAAGATCCACCTAGAAGTGCTGGTAATTCCACGCCCGAGCCTGTAAAATCTGATTACGTCACTGATGAAATTGGACCTGAAAATCCTTCAAAAACTTATAAAAAATTCGAGGATATAAACTTTACAAAACGATATCGATATAAGGATGAATATGGTAAAGATGTGTGGAGAATTCCATTTTTTAATGATTATATCCCACAGGAAGGTGAAATTCTGGAAATACATGAAACAAGTCCAACATTTGTAGATATTAAAGATCACATCCTTGATAGAATGAATAATGATTTTTTGTTGCTATTACCGTCGCTAAGATCTGGCTTTCTTACACAAGCTGAGTTCATTAGTGTAGTCGCCGCGGGTAATAAAATCATCGATGACATGGAAATATTTAATTCGAGGATTACTAATCTCTTCACTGATGAAAATAGCCCGATTTCAAAAACTAGCTCAGCTCAAGATTATAAAAAAATATAAATGAAAATCCAAATTATAAATTACCAGGATATAATGTTCCCGAGTTAAAGAAAAAACTCAGAACTGCCATCGACGAAGGATTTAATAAAATTTATCAATCATGGAAAGATAGCCAGCCGAAGCCTATTATCCTCACTTATAATAATTCCCCAGACGGCGACGGTAGACATATCGCACCGAACAATGTGAATATTTCATCGGTGATCGCACTTAATTTAACATGTGATGTAATCGAAGGAAGTTATCAAATTAATATGGAACAATCAAATCAAGCTCGACAAGCATACATTCTTTATTCATTTTCACCAACAGCACCCCCCGGATTTTTAATTGTTGAGAATCCGACTAATCCAGTCTATATGCAATGTCAAAATGATTTACTAACTAGAATTAATTTTACACTCACCGATCAGTCAAATAATTTGATTGATCTACGTGGTGAAGTATTATCGATTAGTCTGTTTCTGACAACATATTTACGACAAAATCGCTAAGGCTCCATTTTACAAATGGGGTCTTTAATTTTTTTTTGGTTAAAATATGAGATTTCGTAGGAAGGTTCCATTTGGTATTCTGAGGCTTTAAACGATTTGGTCGCTAAAATTTTGTAGGATTCGCCCTCCCTGCTGCTCAAATTAAGCTGCGCCTGAGCTAAGCCCATTCTTAATAGGGAAATAATTCCACGGTGCTAATATGCTCGACTCTGAAATAAGTGAAATTTATTTTGAATGTAAGCACAGAATGTGACTCAAGTTAGAGAGGGACAGACAGAAGAGAGCCTAATTTAATGATTTAAGAGGAAATATAAGGTAAATTACAGGTACACAATACATGCTTACAAATATATTATGTTGTATCAGCAGTTTAAGTGTTAACATCCCTTACGAGCTAATTGATATTATTTGTTTCCCATTAATGAATAATAAATTATTTTTGAGTTTAACTCCTTCCTTGATTATTTTTTACCCAATTTAGACTTCGACAACAATCAGATGTATGTTCTCATTTAAAATAAATTATGTGCCCTCAAAAATTCTCAGAAGACGTTAGGTGCAAAATCATCATTTAGTCGAGACTTTTTATAGACACTAGGCCACGAAAACCAAATTGAATAGTAATCAAATAAGTATGAAATAAATATTATTTATCTTTCATTTTGCACAGCATGAAAATCAGTTATTTGTCTACCAAACTGCGTTGGCATCTTGTCTCTGTATATTTGTATGATGAGAGTATGTATGTCTTAATTCTGTGAATTTAACGACTCACTTCTTCAGATGTAACAAAATGTAACCAGTGATTCAAACAGTAACCGTAGAGGGTGGCAGTAGTTATGGGAGTCTATATGGGGCAAATGAAGATACACGAGAACAATTGGATTAAAACTTTTAAAAAGTGAACAGGAGCTGCATATTATAAATCCATATATTTCATATTACGAGAATGTATAGACTCATGAGGAGTGTTACTGGTTGAAAACATCCATATAATTTGCATTATGACCTGAGCAGTAATATTACCTGTTGTGGACAAGGAGTCTTAGCATTACCCGATATATGTACATGCGATTCTATCTGGAGCACAACGAGAATTTCACATTACATTTTCATAATTAAAAAAATGGTTATGGATTTATATTATTTGTTTTACAATTTTATTATTATCCAATACCCATTTTTTAATTATTCTGCATACGGTGGCCTAGTGGTTAGATCGTCCGCCTCGAATGCGGGAGGTTGTGTATTCGATCCCAGTCTGAGTCATACCAAAATTTTACAAAAATGTTTCTAAAAGCTGCCTTGTTTGACGCTCAGCATTAAGAGGTTAGTGTTAGGACTGGTAGGCATGGTGTCAGGATAAAGTGACTGGGCGAAGCATCATGCTACATATGTGAGGCTTGATGACCCAGTGCTTGACATCTCTAAACTGTCACACTGCAGACATCGTAGCGAATGACAAATTGTTAAATCTACGTTAAAAAGTCCAAAGTACAATCTAAGTATGACTCTGCACCCATTTTTGGATCACTATCCTGCACCAGAGTTTAGATACTATCTAATGCACCGTGTATAGCGACCAAAAACACCACACCTAGTAACCAGCAAAAAGGGTTGGATGTAAAAGAAAGGTGATTAAGTCAAGCGAGAGTAGAGATATTTATACAAGCAAACTACCTGCAAACACAAAGGTTATGAATGCTTATATGAATGCTATACTCATAAATAAGCTATCACAAACAAGAGAGGCGTAACAGCGTTAAATTTGTAAAATACTATTACAACATATAAATGAGTGAATTTTCACGCGGTCATTATGTCACAACAAAATTGATTCGTGGGGTAGAGAACATAATAAATCAAGGACATTCAGCGATTGAGTTTTGATTGGATTAATGGTTAGCTGAATTTGGGTTTATGTAGAAAAAAAATGACAAAGTGCGGACAGACCAAAAATGTTTCTGTGCCACTTGAACGAAGTGTCATATGACGAATAGTCTATGAATGTTTTCGTAAGAGAGCACAGACATATGAGTTGTTACTCAAAACTGGAAAAACGGAGATTAATTTGTGGCAGTTAGATAACTTTAATACTGATTGTGTAAGCTAAATAAGGGAGGGTTCCCGAAATTTCAATGCTGTAAGTACTTTCCTTCGCAAAATTAGTCATTCCAACTTCCCCGGCGGAAAATGGAAAGCTCTTCACTTGGGGAAGTTTTCCTTCTTTAAAAATTCTCCAAGTAGGGGGTCAGGAAGTTTGAGGAACAAAAACAAAGGAACAGAGAGATTTTGATACATAGAAGTGAGCTAGACTCGGTAAGCACGACGTAATTATTGCTCTCTCATATAAATGTCGAGATATAAGTTCCTGATATTTTTTTAAAAATTTCATACAGCAATTTTACTTCGATGGGTTTGTAAGGCAACTGTTTCTGTTTGTCGTGAATGCTATACGACTCTCATATAAATTTCGTGATAAGAGTTCCTGATATTTTTTAAAATTTCATACAGCTATTTTACTTGGATGAGTTTGGAAGACAACTGTTTCCGTTCGTCTTGAATGCTATATGACTCGGTTTTCTGTGAATTTCGTGCATTACATTTGTTCGAATATGCTCAAAAATAGGTAATTAATAGGTATGTTGTGCAAATGAATCATGTAGTAAGCAAATATTGTAGTTAAGACATAAATTGAATTTCGTTACTTCGTGTGTATAATTAAGATGTGAATTCTGTTAACCCAGAATCAGAGACATTAGGTTTAAAGGGGCTGTCAGCAAACATTTAATCCAGTTGTGTGATTTATAGCCCACTGTAGGGCAAAGTAATAGTTTATTAAGATGTCTACATTATGCCAAAGTTCCATTAGGAATGTCGAATAGCCTGTAGAGAGATACATTACTATTCCACTAGGATGTTTTCAACTGCTGTTAGACTGCTAACTAACACACATATTAGCCTTAGTGATTGTTGAAGTACAATAAGACGATATCTACTTTATCAAGAATGGGGATATATATATATATCTTCATTGTAACAGTTGACCAATATGTACCTATATTTTCTGAATTTTTCATGAAATTGTATTAATAGGATACAAGCACTCAGAAAATATTTTGTCATTAAATTAATTAATTTTTTACAATCCGAAGCATACGATCAAAAGACTCCAGATCTATGATGCTACTTATAACCAACAACGAAGAAAAATACTTTTTTGACATGAATTATTAGTGTCAGATTTGTTGGGTTGTCATACTATGAAAGCGTTAAAACTAAAGGTATACAAATCAAATTTTACAGTGAAAAAAACATTATTTTGTACTTGACTGTTTTAATCTCGAATTTAATATGTGATCATTAGTTTCCAAACTAAACTTGTATGTTTTTATTAATTTTGATAGTACTTGCAAGTTTAAATTAAAATTTGAAACTCATTGATATAAAATGACTATACGTTTATATTGTTAGCTATTCCAAGATTATACTGACACTGTATACGCACTTGTAGTTACCACAAAAATGGTGTGCAACCAAAGGGATACGCGCGCGATGTGGAGCACAAAAATCATGGCGGATAACAAGTTGGCAAGAGATAAAACTTCCGCCGGTATTATTGCATCATCGTGGTCATGATACCCAAGAGAGAAATACTTAACTGGGGTATGATTACTGTGGCTCTGGGTCTCAACTGGATATACGACTAGATCATCTCGATAGCCTGACCATGTGAGAACCCAATCAGCGAGATATACCGCCCATATTTTCTTCATGATCTCTTGTACAAGAACAACGATGTATGACCGCGACCACGCCGACCACGCGCTCATTGATGCGTTCAATGAAATCAGTTCACCAACGATGTAGGAACGACGTGCATAATGATTAGTAACAACGGCGGTGCGCGCAAAGTGCGGGAGCGACAATCATGAATTAATTGGAGTGTTAACATCAGTGGTTATTGGAAGTTCACCGACTCGATCAGTAAATTAGCGAGTGCCTCTTCCATTGATAACAATGTTGCCGCTGGTTCGGTGACGCAAAAAGCCTTAAGGCAGTATTATTTATCGTGACCGAAAAAAATTCCAGGTGGGACTGTTTGACGTCAGAACGCATAACATACATACATACATACATACATACATACATACATACATACATACATACATACATACATACATACATACATACATACATACATACATACATACATACATGCATGCATGCATACATATATACATACATACATACATACATACATACATACATACATACATACATACATACATACATACATACATACATACATACATACATACATACATACATACATACATACATACATACATACATACATACATACATACATACATACAGTCTTTCCTGATTCCTATGAAATAAATCATGGTATTTAGGATTTTTTTGTATTTACAAAGAATTATAAATACATACCAGACTCAACAGATAGTGCTATCCCTGGAGTCTGTAGTAGAATCTTGATAACAGTCGGCAGTCTTATTCAGAACTGATATGAAATGCACGTTGTGTATTTACAAGATGTTGAGGGAAATGGCATAACTTTGGAACATGGTCATTTTGGAAACTACGCAATTATTGACAAGTTATTTATCTTTTGTGCTCTTTTTCAGATCATTATAATTATTGATACATGTAAGTCTATTCAGAGAGTTATGATATAGGCTTCTTTTTATCTGTAGAAGTTAATTAATTGTACGAGAAAGATTTTTTCTTATTGGGAGTGATAGAAATGATGAAACATGTACGTTTTCCTAAATTTAAGATAGAATGAGAATTATGTCCATCAAATATATTGTAAAGTCATAGCAGCAGGGGAGTGAACCCTACAAATTTTTGCGACGAAATCGATTAAAGCCTCAGAATGCCAAATGGATCATTCCTACGAAATCTCATATTTTAACCCAAAAAAATAAAGACCCCATTTTACAAATGGAGCCTTAGCGATTTTGTGGTAAATACATTGTCATAACCACCCTCAAAATTGCTGCCATCTACGTCGCAAATATGTTGTCATCTCACCCCCCTTGCTGCTGATTAATACAAATTATTTAACCGAATATTTGTTAGCTTTTCACAAACAGACTAATCGATAATACTTCACCACGTAGATCAATTAAATTTTTTGACTGATCAGTGAGTGTAAAATTAATATCTAGTTAGCGAATCATTTTGACATTGCATATAGACTGGATTAGTCGGATTCTCAACAATTAAAAATCCTGGGGGGGGCTGTTGGTGCAAATGAATAAAGAATGTAACCTTGTCGGGCTTGATTTGATTGTTCCATATTAATTTGATAACTTCCTTCGATTACATCACACGTTAAATTAAGTGCGATCACTGATGAAATATCCACATTGTTCGGTGCGATATGTCTACCGTCGCCGTTTTGAGAATTATTGTGAGTCAATATAGTTGGTTTGGGTTGTTTTTTTCCCATTCGTCATGAATTATTCTGAATCCCTCGTCGATGGCCGCTCTAAGATTTTTTTTTCAATTCTGGTATGTTATATCCTGGTAGTTTAAACGTTGGAATATCTTCAACGGGGATTTTATATTTCTCTGCAAAAAATTTACTTAATTCAGGATCATCTGCTATTTCGTGAATGTTTCGAGAATGATATTTTCTGCGTCATCGATAATTTTATTACATGTAGCTACCACGCTGATGAATTCGTCTTTAGTGAGAGAACCGGATCTTAGAGATACTAGCAGTAATGAAAGATCATTATTTATCGCTGTGAATTTATCAGTAATACGACGTTCATCTAACTCCTCATTAAAGTTTTCATTCAACTCTTTTTTCAATTTCTCCTTCACATTTTCATCCCTCTCTTCCTTTAATCTCCTCATCCTCTCCTTTATGATCTTAGAAAAAATCCTAGCCGCAACTCCCGCGATCGCCTTGCTAAAGAGATCAGAAGATGTATTCCTGCGATTTCTATTACTTTCTACTGGATTTTTAGGTCTTATTTCATCAGTGACTTAATTAGATTTTACAGGCTCGGGTGTGGAATTACCAGCACTTCTAGGTGGATCTTCGGGCGATCCTAATACTGTTCTTATTGAACTGTTATAAAAATCTACAACATACCCAGGGGAGCCTATTTCAATTGTAGATGATAGTGTTGGTTCATGAACTGTTATCGCAATTTTTGATTCTTTTCTAGTAATGGATTTTATTCTACGTTGTAATTCATTATTAATTTGCTCAATTTGATAGGATCCAGTTGATATTGAAACAACGTTCCAATCTGGAGTGTCATATTTTTTATTCCTATATGCAAACACCAAAGAATTATTAGGTCTCTGACCACCAAATGAAACCGATCTGATATTAGGCCAACTATGATACACTCGTAATTTTGCCAACGCGATTTCCTTTACTGAAACAGGTGAAGGAAAATTCACACTGAATTTAGGGTTTGTTGCCGATATTGATATCATGCTTGTTTTCCGCGGAGTGGTATTTTCTGCTATCCGCTGAAGTAGTTGAATCTCTTGCGACATTATTATTATTATTTACAATGTCTAATTTTGTAATAGATGAAAAAACGCTAGCGTTTTTAATCGTAGTATCATAAATACGTATCATCGTGGAGAATTCGTCTTCGGTAATTATCGTATCATCAATCGATGATGACATCAGCGAGGATAATTGTGAGTAACCGTTAGATACTGCCTGATGTTTTACTATATAGTCGTTAAGTATTTCTTGAGAACACGATGATATTTTTTTAGTAATAGCATTTGCAATTCCAGCAAATGTTGTCACCGTGGAAATAGCAATTGGGACAGTAATCGGAGCTACCATTGTTACTGAAGATAGTATAATACCAGCACCGGCCATTATAACAGATACTGAGTATACTTTAACATCAATTGCGGTAATTCTCCTGCGATACTTTTTAATTTTTATTTCATACTCATCAATGAGTGTTTTGAGTTTTGTTAAGTACTCTTTGACGGTATCATAGCGATATTGCGATGACGGAATCATATTATTTTAAAATCTCAAGTGGTTTCTAATTGTTAAAAATTCTAATTCAGATCAGCTACAAACTCCATGTACCATACAAATGATGTCTTATTTAAATTAGGATCAGTGCTTGTTATTGTAAATCGTTTGTATTCACCCACGTCAATAGTCTTTGAAATCACGTTGTTGTATCCATATGAAGTCGATGATGATATATTAAACTGATTCAGTGACACTATTGTTAATCGATAAATACCCGGCTTTGACACAGTGAGAATTATTGTATTCTTATTAGGTTCCCAATCTAATGATCCAGAGAAAACTGTGTATACCATATTTATGATATTCCTCTCATGAGGAATCTTTATTTTTTCAAGTAACGGAAGATTGTCTGTTTAAAATTTTGTAATATCCTCGATAGATTTTTTAATATTACTAATGCTATCTCTAATAATACTAAATCCAGCATCATTAATATTTTTAATGTTGGACTTAATTTCATCAAAATTGGATTTAATTTCAGCGAGAGATGGAGAGGTTACCGTTGGTGTTCCAAAAAATCTATTAATACTGTTAATTTCATCAAAATTGGATTTAATTTCAGCGAGAGATGGAGAGGTTACCGCTGGTGTTCCAAAACATTTATTGATAATATTTCTACGAAGGGAAGTATACGTTGTTATATGTTTTTCAAGTTCTTCATTTAAATTTTTTAATGCATCTGTGATTGTAGAAACAAATACACCTGGTTTGAGTTTTCCATCATTTGAATATAACACTATTGTATCTTCAACGACGTCACGTCTTCGTATTAAGACATCATCCAATGAAACATTACTAGATTTCAATTTGCCCAGGCGATCTTGAAATACAACTATTTCCCCCAGGATCTACACTTGATAGGTTTAAATGTCTCGGCGATTTCATCTTCGATTATTTTTTTATATTTTCGACAGCGAATTTACTATCGGTTTCTGTCTTTTTTTATTCTGATAAAGGTCGTCCCCAAATATCAATCATTATACGAAAACGCTACGTTTTTCTAAATCATAACGCTATCGTTTTTGCCATTGCCTGCTAGTATATTCATTAACAACAACATGTGGTAGTTTCTTTGGAAATTTTGATATCTCTGCAAGGACGTTTAATACTTCACGACCGCATATCGGTGGATCATTTAACCGTTGTGTTGGTAGCGTGGAATAAAAAATTGGAGATGATTTTGTTATTGTGGATATATATCGCATGAATTCTTTTGGTGGAGCTAATCCATATGAATCAAAATAGACAATACAATTCCACGTGGATCAATTGCATATGCAACCCAAAGAGTTCTTTTCCGCTGCTTTTATCAAGATTGATAATACCCTTTTCATTTTTCATTGGTTTTGACGGTAATTGATCTCTCATGAAAACTCCACTAAAGTTTTTTATTGATAATGATTTTACAGCATCAATTAAATCAAAATTGGACATTGGTGAAAATCCTAGGGATTTTTCCACTAATAAACCGTTCCTGGTATTCTTAGGCCCGTGCCCTTGTACCAATTGTGTTGAGTTCCTGGTAGACTTAGACCCTTTCCTTTTTTAATAAACTTTCCCAGTAGCTTTTTTCAGGGCCATTCCTGCAGCAGTACCAAGGGCTCCTAACGCTGCCGCCTTCGCAACCGCTGGGGCAGCCGCTGCAATCAATGCTGGAATAGCAGCTAACAGCGGGAATATACCACCTGATTTTATCATACTGGCGATTGCTGCTTTCGAAAAATCAATTTGAACTCCTCGTTTGTTCTTTAGCGCATCATTGAAATGTTTTATTTGACGATCTGTCAATGATAATTTATGTGCACCACTGGACATTTGAGTGGGTTTCAGCGTTATTGTGGTTCCACATTCTTTAGCAGACTTTGATTTCAATTTCTTGACCTGACCATCAGTCAACTGGACATTAACAATACTATATGTCATTCTATTCTAAAATGTAATTTACACTTTCAATTGATCTTATTGTGAAAATCCTAACTACATGTTTGGAAAATCAAAGATTTTCCACTGGTGCATCAATAAGTCTCATTCGTCCGCCAACTCCTTCTAACAACATTGATTTATCACTGAGAATGACAGCAACTGCTCTATAATCAGCTATACCAGCAGGGCGTTGTACCCGAGCTTGGAAGTATATATCAACAACAGATTGTCTCATCATGTCAAGATGTTCCAATGAAAAGTAATAAATCGGATAGTGTTTTTCAAAATCAATTTGCGATATTTGCAAACCAGTATCAACAATTTCATCACGACCCATAATCGACAATATTCTATGATATACACGGCTACGTCGTTGTTTTCATAATTAAGCTATACAATCTCTGCTGGCTCTTGTTGTCCGTTTATTCTCAACGAAACTTCACTTACTCCTAATTTATCAAATATCATATGACTGGATAATTGACGACCCACTCGATTTGCATCCTGTAATGCTATAAAGATATGACGTGGAGCTGAAACACCTTGTTTTGATGCTAAGTGCCATGTAAATGTGCCATTTACATTATCCTGCTTCGTATCAGTCGTTGTTGTTAGCCAACTTAGCAATGATTTTCCACCTGTGTCCATAAACGATAGTAATTGTTGCTCTATTGTAACTGCTGGTGTCAAGACGGGCATCCATAAAGTCAATTTATTTAAAATGACTTTACCATCATCAACACAATTAGCACGCCTGATTGCATCATTGTCATTTTCCTTTCGCACTAACACAACCGTATGCTTTGCTCCATAGATGACTTTTCTGACATTTCTACAAAATCCGAATATGTGATGTAACGGAATTGCACATGAAAACCGTCGATGCTGTCCTTTCAATGCTCCCTTTTCGTGTTGCAAATCCTAGATTGAATTCATCATTGACCCTTTTTAAAATGTCGAATTCAGCGGCTGGTCTAATTTCACGGTCTAGATTAGCTGCAAGTTGTTGATCAGCTTCTGCAATAGCTTGCGCAGTTCGTACTTTAATAAACTGGATATGGTCAGCATGATCAGAAGTATCCTTAGCAAACATCATAGGCGGACCAGCCGACCTTGTATAATCATCAGAATATCTCGCAAGTCCGATTATTGTTGTTGCAATATCAACATCTTGTTCTATTGATTCAATTTCTTTTCCATCAATGATATATCTTGCACTGTTAAATAGCGCCATAATGCCATTATTTACAAAACCAACTCGGATATTTGGGTCATTCTCATATGGTATATAAGCTGCAACATCTTTTACAAGCTCTCCTTCTACTTCAATAAACGCCTCACACGGCAAAAAGTATCTACTTGTATCTTGAACTTGAAGTTCAACTCTCCCTCGTTGATTAGGCTCTCTTGCAGGATAGGCATAATACTGATAGTTAATTTTAGAATCATCTTTATTCACCGGTGCTGCCATATCAAACGCTGGATCAGCAATTTTTTTAAATGCCATTTATACTAAAATGTTATCGTTTTTCTAAATGTAGTAATGCTATAATTTTCTTTTTCGTCTGACATTTTTACTATTTCCTCCAAGACCGCTTCCCGCTATCATACTTGCAATATTACTACTATCTGGTGAAGTCATTGCTAATGATGCGAGTTTTTGTTCCACTGCGTTATTTATCACTTTACTGACATTTGCAGGCATCATTGTTGTTGAAGGTAGCGGTGTTGAAACTATTTGTGGTGGTTTTCGTCTGAATCTAGATTTCACCAATGACGTTATTCTATTCTTTGCGGTAGAAAAGACCGTTCCTGCAAGATCTCCGACAGCGTTAATTCCCTTATTACGAATAACATCAATGGCTTTCATCGCTAATTGTTTAGCAATTGGTGCTACTTTTGGGGCTATTCTTGTGAATAAACCCGCTATGGTATTTCCAAGGCCATCTCCATAGTATGCCTTATAAACGGGCAATCTTGAGTTTACTACATACACGTTTGTTGGTTTATTGTGATTATAGTGTACTATCATCTTATTTGAAATGACTTTGTAATTTCTAAATGCAAGCATTTAGAAATTTCAATCGCTATAATAACCACTAAATTCCCCTGGAATTCCGTCCATTAACTCATCCAAGAGTTCTCGATACGTTTGAATATCAATTATCCCACCTTGGAATAATCGTCTGCAAATATCAAATGCTTCATTAGTTATTTCGACTGAGTTATTCCCAGCTCGCTTACCTCCCATAAGAACATCAAGTCGTGATATATCATTAATGATATTACTAGGACATATATGAGAATCATGATGAGAACTTCCATAACCCTCTCCTGAAGAACTTTCTGATTCGGAAACGTTTTGAATTTCTGGAGCTGATTCGGAAACGTTTTGAATTTCTGGAGATTGTCGACCTTGACCTCGACCTCGACCTCGACCTTGTTGTTGTTCTTTTCGTTGTTCTTTTAGTTGTTGTTGTTGTATACCATACTTATTAACTCCCATTTTAAAAGCATTGTACTCCAATGTATCCCTTTTTAAATTTCCGGGGTCCTTTTTATTAATTTTAAATAACCAATCCACCCAGTCATCTCTTTTTATTGTGTTTCTTTTATTCTCGTCTTTTAAAAATTCCCCACTTGTATAATAACGTTTGACAGCGAAGTCACCAAATGACACATAGTCTTCAAGTATCAGCAATGGAAATTGTCTGATTTCTTCTATAGCTTCATCAGTGAATTTCTCGTTAAAAGGAACACTTTTTTTAACGGGGTTATCATCAATATCAATATTACCCATTTGTTGTATTTCTCGCTGAGTTTGTAACTCACCTGAAAGCTGTTTTATCCCCTCCTGTGTTTTTTCAGTTTCTGTAGCAATCTTTCCCAGCACATCAATAATAGGTACTGCTCCCTCTTTAGGGATGTCGCCGTATGTAGCTCGTTCTGTTGCAAGTTTCATATCTTTAGTGGCTTTAGTTACAGGAGCAAAAAGCTGTTCACTCCCAATAGAAAAGTCAGTCTGCGCTTGTTGTCTAAGTTGTAGTTTATCTCGCACGTTATCTCGAATTGGTATAAACTTTTTCAGTAATGCTAACCTCTCACGGGCTAGTCTGGTAGTTAGTTCTTCTGATGTCATTATTGAAAATGCTAACGTTTTTTCAATTGTGGGTTTCAATGCTTGCATCAATCAAACGTCTTATAGATTTCACTTTCAAAGCAATCTCTGACCGAACTTGGTACTGTTCCCCGAGTTTCGTTCTAATTGCTTCAACTATACTAAATAGCCGAATGAATAAATTAATATCATTGTTATACAAAGAAACGTTAACCGCTTTTTGGATTCTTTTTATCAGTGAATACATTTTAGGTAGGACATATCTTCCATGTTTCAATTGTATATCAATTTGTTCAAATTCATTCAAAAGTCTGTCTTCATTCAAAAATTCAGAAAGTACGATTCCTTGATTTCTTCAATTTGATATTTCTGTGATGATAGATGTAATATCTTGAAATTCCATTTATTGAATATTATTAATAATGTATTTTCTTATCTTTAAGATATTTTTATCGAAGATATTCATATACAAAAAAAAACATATACAATGCCTATCTCTTCCTCATTCGAGTTCCGAGGCAAGAAAGGCACACATTAAAGACTTATACAATACCCTAACCCCCCAATCGAGTTCAAGGGCGGGTTATATGGCATTAGACGTGAAATCCAAGCGATTTCTTTACAAACATTGAACATATAACATGAAGGCTCATTTGGAAACCTCTTTCGCGCCAAACGAATTCAAAGAGGCCCAGAGGGGGGACAGCACATTCTTGGAACTCATTGAGTGCCTTCGCATTAAATAAGCCCAAGGAGCCACAAACATAGATCTCCCAATTGGAAGCTCTAACGTAACAAATGCTATATTAGGTCTTCCGGAAGATATGTTGTGGGGGGGACAGTACATTACATATAGGATGATTATATACAATGAGATGATAGGATGGTATATATACAATGCGATTATATAGGATGATATATATACAATGAGATGATAGGATGGTATATATACAATGCGATTATATATATACTAGGGACAGTACATTACATATAGGATGATATATATATACAATGAGATGATAGGATGGTATGATAGGGACAGTACAGGACGATACAAACATGAAACGACGGGGCCGGACTTACTACACCCAATCTAACAATAAAAAGCAACCCAAGAAATTAAGCATGGTTGCAGTTCAAAAAATTCAACCACACCATGTCAATGGCGTGGGAGTTTTGATTGGCAAATTGGGCTTCGTTTAAAGCCCCAAACTTATTACGGCTCTTATTATATATAAGGTGATAATAAGACCGGTATCGATAAGCGAGTGTGTATTTATTTCCCTAGCATTTCATAGTGAAAATTGTGTATTAATTTCAATGGAAACTAAATATTTAAATAAAACATTAAAACAAGAAATACAACTGTTAAATAATAGCAATTTGTTATTAATTTCTATAATATTACGATTAAATAATCGTAATAATAATGGATTTACATGACGAGATAACTCTGTCATGGGGGATCCCTGTCAATTCAGGAACTGCTATTTCTTGAATGGTTCGAGAATGATATTTTTCTGTGTCATTGATAATTTTATTACATGTAGCGCTACCACACTAAAAAACTAAATTACATGTAATGCGCTTTACTATTTTGACTTCACATACAATCTATTTTATTTGTAATTACAAAGTAATTTCATTTTCATACAAAATCTAAACAGCGCTGTTAACGCTGTCTTTGTAAGTGGGATTTTTAAAAATTCTATTAATAGAACCTTGACCCAGTGTCTTGTGTTACACGCGCGCGTTTCGGTACAATAACCATATTTACTATTTGTTTATGTGGCTGTTCCGGCTGTTCCAGTTATTGTCATTTACTTTTTTAATGCATATATACGTGAATATTGCGAATAAATATTGAAAAAAATATGTACATAATGATATTAACGCGCGAAACGTTTTTAGTGTTTTGCCCTATGGAAAATCGACTACTTTGCCTTATGGTAATTGATCTGAATTGTAAAATCATGCAAAAATGACTAAAATAGCATAACTCACTATTGAGAGTTATCTTGTAAATAGGAAAACTTTATTCTATGTCCATTTTTCTTTGAGATAGCTGTTTGACAAATCCCTTCAGCAACTTTTCGTACTGAAGGCATACATATTCCAAAATATTTCCCTGCAGCATTCATTGATTGAACAATTCTTTTTTCATTCGTCGCTGTATCAAATGACTGTACTGGTTTCTTTCCAACTAACTTACAAGTCCCTGTCTTTCCTTTTTTTGTATTCTCTCTTTGAGAAATGCATTGTAAATTTTCAAGAGAATTATTTTGAATATTAGAATCAATGTGATCAATAACACAGCCATCTTTAATCGGTCCCATATAACACTCAAAGACTGCCCTATGACAGAGATATACCTTTCTTCCAGCAGTAAAACACAAATATCCCTGATTATTAACAAAACCAACAGGTTTCTTTAGTCTATAGTGTCTAACAACACCTTTACGAGATATTTCCTTGATTATTAACAAAACCAATTGGCTTTTTCAGTCTACAGTGTCGAACATCACCATCAGCAGATATTTCATAATTAACAAGTATTGGATGTGGTATGAATTCCTGCTCCATTTATATATAATAATACTATTTGTCTAATTCATCATTTGCTTTAATTATAAATCTATTAATGTAGTTTTGAGGGGTTTTTATGATTTTGTCTTTGACAGAGTCATGGTTAGGGTCAATGATAGCGTTTTGTATTCGTTTATCATAATAACGTTTCAATTCTCTAAACCGCTTACCCCCACAATTGATACATAATTGTGATTTTCCTCTCACACCCACCCCACAATTTATGCATGGTGCTGGACCTGTCGAATTATTTCTGACACTCTGTTAATGATGTCCACAGAATTCAACTCTACACGATTTATTACATGGAGTTACTGATCCAATCATAAGCCATTTGCAGTGATTCATTATATATAAACAAAATTTTCTATTTAAATACTTGACTTATTTATATGAATGAAGAATTCAAGAGATTATCGACAATCAAGCCTTATAAAAATATTAAATTCAATCTTGATAGAACTCTCGAAGACGTACCAAAAGAGAGAATAAATAATAGAAGTCTGATTAGAAAAATACGAGATTGTGTTAATGAGTTTAAACAAGACGGTGCATCACACACCTGGTCAACATTTAAAATTGATGGTGCTGTTGATGCTAGAATGAATGATGAAACAGCAGCTATGATACTATCACAACCTGACAATAAACGGTATTTTCTCAGAGTGAAATTCATTATCAATTTAGAATCAGGCGATTGGGTTATAAGAGACAAATTTGAGCCAGTTCTCAAAGATAGGACAACAGTCATTGTTAGCCGTGATTCCAGACCAGGACTGTTAACTGGAATTGATAAACCATACTATGAAAAAGCGTATTCTGAAACAGCAATTGTTTATGGGACGTATCCGTTAAATAAGAAACCTGACATTGGAAAACTAGCACCAATGAAACAGTCAACGTCAGTGGAAAAACCACTCAATTGTGTGGCACAACGTATCATAGAACACTTTACAAATGCACTCCGTGGGAATAAATTAACCGATCTAAGACGTAAAAAAATAGATCAATGGGAGCTAACAGTGAAAGAGAACGGAGCAACTATTTCCGATATAGCTAGATTGGAAAAGTCGTTGAGATTTCCGATAACCGTTTCAACGATAACTGGCGAAGTATTATACGAATCGAAATACAATAAAAACGGAGCTCCAATCAAAATCATTGATCATAACAATTACGCATGGACATCCGCGGTTACAATAATCCCGCGAGACAGAACAGTGAAGTATATCCCAGAAGAATTCACCAAGGATGGCATTCTCACTGAAGAAAGATTATTCGATGCTATATGCTAGTTTGTGTAAAAACGACCCTGTATCAGTATGGCTACTTCATAGTTTTGAAGATGAAGAATGTCAATTCAATCAATTTGTGAAACCTAACGGTGAATTATATCGTAGTGAAAGTCTACATAATAGGATGAAAAATCTAGCAATAAGTCTCAGTGAAAACGCTAGCGTTTTTAATGGAAAATCCGACGATTACGAACAGTTACTTACAAATTGTTTTACAATTCCATCGGTTGCAGCTCATTTTGCAAGAAAGAAAAATAATTGGAAACCAACACGAAAAGAGTTTTTACAGGATGTTCAATCCAGCTGTCTGGAATATTATCATGGCGGTGTATGGAACGTTAAGTACAATCGTGAAAGTATGATATCAGTTGATATCGTTGCCTGTTATCCAGGAAGTTTTCTAGGATATGGATTCGCTGGTGAGTATTTTAAACGGTTTGGACATCCTACACATGAAAAGACTCAAGTTGCTATTAATGGACCACTGCCTGATTTTGATTTGACCGGTTTTGATTGCGTAGTATCATTTGAATTCGCTGAAGGACTTCATCCGTGTTGTTATGTTTGGATTGGTAGACACATGGCTGAAAGGATGTGGTTACCAATAGTGTTATTGCGATATATGATTGATTGTAAAATGTTACTTTCGTTGATTGTCAGCGAAGCGATTATCTCATATCAAAAACAAACCAATGTCTAGTTACCAGAACCAGAATGTCTTGATAGTATAATCGATAAGTCTAGAAAACATATTGATGCTGACGAGGAGTACATCATTGAATGGTCAAAAAAGATATTTAATCGACGAAATAGTGAAGCAAATGATCTTGGCCGAAGAATAATCGGTAAATTTACACAAGGTGGAAAAAAATTCAACTTTAAAAGACAATCCTCACGATTGATTATAGATGATGCCGAATACGACTTCGTTATTAAAGATGCAGTAGAGAAAAATAGATACGCAAATTGTAAAACAGCCTTCTTGTCCAATAAAACAAAGTTAGGTAGAATTGTTACTTACAGTGATGGAGAAAGCTCTGCATATCTACATTTGAGAGCTTCTATGCTGGGTTATGCATCTATCAATTTATTTGCAATGATAAATAGATTTCCTAGTATAGCAGTTAGAGTTGCAATTGATTCAATGTATGTCGATAAAAATATATCAAAGAGGTAACTAAATTTACTAATAGCGAGGGGACTTGGGGAACATGGCGAATTAAACGTGAAATAAAAAGCGATTATTCTGAATCAGCAGATGTTGAGATTAAAAGCAGTTACCTGAAGAACGATAATTCTATCAGTGAAAAATCCGATGGATTTTCTATGTCTAAAGCACCACCGATATCAGATCCAATTTGTAGATATAAAACAGTTTATTTAAACGGTTGTGGTGGATCTGGAAAGACAACACGTGCGATAGAATTATATCGAGAGAGAACGTCCATGATTGTACTCACACCAACCCATAGACTAGCGAGAGAGATCAAACAACGAAATGTTGAAGCTTGCACGTATCATAGTTTTTTTCGATACAAGGGTGATGCTTGGACTTCTGAGCGAATGGGTGAGAAATTTATTCCAGCGGTTATTATTTGGGATGAAGCATGTACTGTTTCAGAAGATGTATTAAAAATGTTTCTTGATTGGTTATTGCAAAATAATACAAAAGTTATATTGTGCGGCGATCATGGTCAACCACCACCATTTGTTGGTAGAAGTCCACATAATTGGTTAAAAGGATTTGTTGATTATTACGAAGAAATTGATACTGACTATAGAGCACTCGATGAGCAGTTACGTGTGTTTAAAAAACTAATTAGATTGCAATACGATAGAATTCAATGTGAAGTAGCGCGTGAAATAATTTCTGAAACGCCTATGAATGATTTTTGGGAAACATGGAGACCAAATGATTTTGTAGTAGCAAGTAGAAAGATAGTCAGAGACGCACTTCAGAAAAAGTTGTTTGAGCTGCACAAGAAAAAATTCCCAACGTTTCCAATACCGTTGTGTTATAGACCATTGGATACACGAAAGCAGAATATTGTAGTTGAAATTCCAGGCCAGACGGAGAAACAGGTTCTAGTGTTAAATGATATTGTGCTAGTTGATATCAATACTGTATAAGATGCATTATGCGCTGATAAATCACCGTGGACGCTTGGTTATGTAACAACAATACACTCGTCACAAGGATTGACCATCACGGATACAATTGTTTGGATAGTTGATAATCGCATTGAATGGTCAAATTTAGTGTATCTCGCAGTGTCCAGAGTACGACGAATAAATCAACTACAAAAGATTGTTTTCGATGATGATTTTAATACAAACGATGATAACACTGATATTAGCATCATTAATAAAAAAACTCTCTGGTTACAAACAGCAGGACAAAAAAAAACAACGAGAATTTGATATTGATGCTGAAGTAATAATCGCATTAAAAGAACAACAGAATAATCACTGCGCCAGTTGCAATTGTATAATGCACTGGCAGTATTCGGATAAAGACCCTCGACAATTCAGCGTAGACAGAAAAAATAACAATCTTGGTAATGTCAGAAACAATGTGATGTTGACCTGTCTTGAGTGTAATAGACGTAACGGAGCTAGTTAAGACCATGTGGCGGTAATTGAGTATCGTCCGGAATGACTTGTAGTTGTTCGCGTGTAAAACCACGCTGAGGTGCAGTTGAATCCAATCTGTAGATTGGAGGTCTACCAGTTGATCGCGTTTTGGTTGAAATTTTATGCGTAGTAACACTCCATATAGGATCAATAGCTCTTCTTTTACCACCTTCAAGCTCTCCTGGTTCGTATAAATATCTCACAGTAACATCACCGAGAAGTGGCTGATTACTAACCCGCTGTGGTTGTTCGGGAATATACTTTTTTATTGCAATATTTGGTTTCATATTAATAGTTCGAGTAATCTCTTTATTTAACGCTGCAACTACACTCGGTAACCTTTGGACCCATTCACGAGATCGTTTTTCTTCGAGGAATTCTTTTGCATATTGATATCCAAATAACCGTTCTGCAAGAGTTCGATTAAATCGTTCTACAATTGCCTGATCACGATGTAACGCAGTATGTCCCCGTCGTATTGTAACATTATGAGTTTTCATTGTTGATAGAACAGCACCTTGAAACTCTTTGCCAGGATCAACTTGTAATAGATTTGGCCATCTTAGAGGACCTTGTCGATAAATCCTTTCAAATGCAGAAACAACTTCAGAAGCTGACTTTGTTTTCAATGGTTCTGCTTGTTTAAATCGACTCGCAATATCAACTACAGTTAGCGCGTATTTGTAACCATGGTCATGTGGTAAAAACAATAAATCAGCCTGATGAACTTCATTAGGTACGGTAACATCAAAATGAGAATAATTAATTTGTTTAGGCGGTGGTAGATTAATTTGCCATATAGCTTGTTTGGATAACCAATCTTTTGCAGTGGATTTTTTCACTTTTGCAGCGTTAGCGAGTTTACTAATTGCTGCTTTACCCCTCCAGTATCCTTTCGGAGAATAATAAATAGATTCCATACTATAAAAACACTGGTGTTTTTAATTACCAGCACCTAACACTAATTTGCCTTTCATAGCTGATTTGACCAACCATGAAGCCAATTTTTCTTTGAAGGATTTATCGGGAATAGCATTTAACGCATGAATTAATTTTACATCCGCAAGATGTCTTTGTTGCAAATTATTGCTTTTATATGCAACATCATGAGCATGACATGCCTTATCAATAGCATTTATCGGATACTCACCAGGCCGGGGCTGATTTTGATCATCAAGTCTGATATCTAATCTCGTTCCGGGACCACAGTAGCTATATCCTAGAAGATGTTTTTCTCCGGGGTATTTTGCCCATGGGGTTCCGGGAAGTTTTCCAAGTTTTGCGGCAATATCACCTCCGAGTTGCTTTTTTTAAAAATCGAAATTTTTTTGTACCACATGTTACACACTTACCAGTAAGCGCTTGTCTATTGTTTTTAGTTGTAATTGTTGTCTGATCGGTTGTATCAGTACGCTTTTTACATTTAACACAATATAGATCCATAATTTATATATAGAGTTATGAATATAATTGACTTTTCAGCGACTAAAAAAGAGAACCAGTAAAACACCACGCAGCGCTTCCGAATTCTATCCGTGCCATTATAATCGGGCCATCTGGATCGGGTAAAACACAATTGCTGCTTAATTTGATAATACGATTTATGAAGTGGGATAAATTATATTTAGTTGCCCCATCCGTAGATGATCAACGGTGCTATGAAGTGCTAAAAGATTATAATGAAAATGCATCAGAAATTAAAGGTGAAAGTGTAATTGACTTTATTACTGATATTAATGATGCACCATGCGTAGATGACCTCGATGGAAACATAAACAATCTTGTGTGTACGATGATGTAATGTTAGATAATCAAAAGAACCCTGCTAGAATATTTTCCCGAGGTAGTCATAAAAACACTGATGTGATATATGTCACTCAACGATACACTCAAATTCCAAAAGTGATTCGCGATAACTGCAATATTCTTGCTGTATTCAACGGCGTTGATACACATACGCTACGAAATATTTGGCAGACATGGTGTTCCGATATGGACTTCAATGAATTTAAAAATTACTTTAGTCATGCTCAGTCAGTCCCATATGGATTTATAACAATAAATTTACACGACCCTCGGTCACGATATCGTATTGGACTTGAACAAATATTTGGTTAAATAATTTGTATTAATCAGCAGCAGGGGGGTGAGATGACAACATATTTGCGACGTAGATGGCAGCAATTTTGAGGGTGGTTATGACAATGTATTTACGACAAAATCGCTAAGGCTCCATTTGTAAAATGGGGTCTTTATTTTTTTTTGGTTAAAATATGAGATTTCGTAGAAAGGCTCCATTTGGCATTCTGAGGCTTTAATCGATTTCGTCGCAAAAATTTGTAGGGTTCACCCCCCCTGCTGCTGTCATCGACATCTTTTGAAAAGGAAATGAGGTAAGAAATATTCAATTTGTATATAATTAAAGTTCTCTGACTTTTAAAATATAGAACATTAGGAGCATACAACTTACTGGCAGAAACACAAGTCGAAATATGTCATCGGTGTGTGTGCTTTTAGATGCTAAGTGCACCAATCTTCTTGTAAAGCTCATCGTTGTTATCATTTTGTTATCCAGACCTCCATCGAGGTCTCTAAAAATTCGCTATATAAAGCATGCTAAACATAGCAAGATATAGGGATCACTTTACTCACTATTGAAACATTAGCTATTATGAAGTTGGCAAAAATGAGCACAATAAACACTATTTGATTTTAGAATTCACGAAATATAAGATCCAATTTTAAGCAGTTCAAAATTTCACCAGATATTAAGATTGCTTCTTCCCCATATTATTACAAGCAAAGTATATCAAGTTGGTAGCGTGTCTGAATCATTTACAGCCTATGCAAATAAAAGATTTTAAAAACAATTATTGCTACAAATTATGCGAAGGAAAGAATTACTTCCCTCCTCCGATCATTTAGATTAAGAGAAGTAATTCCCCTTGGCGAACCATATCGTCCTACTGCACTTCGTTTATTTTTTGGTGGTTCTAACGTTCATTGTTCACAAAACAGGTCCATGTTTTGATGTTCAGATTTCAGATTTGTGGATGGCAATATAGAGGTCCTAATTTCATTACAGATTGATAATCGTTTGTCCCAAATTTAACTTAATGAATTGTAGCTAAATTGATATCTACTAATAATGGAGCCCACAAGAATCAATCTGGAATCATTGATATCTGAACAAAGAGCGAACAGAATTTTTTTTTGTCTTTGCATAAAGGTGTAATGAATGATAGATTTTGAGATTTCGTTCAATTATGTAGTTTATATATCAAATTAAAATTTTACTAGTGCATCACTAGATTTATTGAAAAAGATTAAGTTGGTTGGTATAGGGTTTAATGCCATTTTTCAGCACAAGATAGGCTATACATGGCAGCTAGTAATAATGGTGGAGGAAGAACCCTGGAAAACCCCGGAAAGAACCACCAACCCACAAGAAGCTACTGGCACGCTTTCTCACTTACTCATTTTAGCCGATCCTGGACTCGAACCCACGCAGAGGTGAGATGGCAGTGATCTGTTACGATCAGCGCTTTAGAAGAATCGGCCACTCCTAGTGGTTAGAGCATCCGCTTTGGATGCGGGAGGTCTTGGTTTCGATCCCCGGTCGAGTCATACCAAAGACTTCCAAAACTGATACTAACAGCTGCCTCGCTTGGCGCTCAGCATTAAGAGGTTAGTGTTAGGACTGGTCGGCCTGGTGTCAGGATAATGTGACTGGGTGGGACATTATGCTACATGTCTGCTGCATGATTCTCCAGTTCTAGACAGCACTATAAACTGCCACACTGCAGACATCGCAGGGATATGACTGAAAAATTGTTAAAGCTACGTTAAAAATCATTATCACATCACATCACATTACTCGGCCACTCGGAAATAAAAAGATTATGACTAAAAAAGGGTTTGATATATTTCTTTAGGTAGTCCTTTGTCTTCTCTTTTTCTGTCTTAGTGATGTCCAAAAGTTCGTCTTTCCTAATTGATTCTGTAATGAATTTATTATCTTCTTATAATTTAGGAAGTTCGTCTACCAATTTTGCACAGGAATTTTCATTTATGGATACATAAGTATATCAATCAGTGTAAAATTGCTTAAAGCATTCTAATATTGCAGCAGATGACTTGTGTATTTCATCGTCGTATTCAATTTCTTAAAATTTTCCCTAAATTCTAATGAAAAATTTAGACAGCGATTTTCTCCTTTTAACAAGTAAAAAGATTTTCACATATTGTATGTTTTGACAAGTCATTTTTAAATTTCCAATAAACTGTACCAAAATGTATTGGTTGTTTCCAAAAGGTGTTATAACTGCATCATGATGAGATTGTGAATAATTAACTATATGATTGTTAATAACAAATTCATGTATGTTCTTTAAGGCATACACGCCTCCTCCCCCAATCGTGCTCGCTCAATTTTCTATAATAAATATGCATCAAGTAAGCATTTTAAATTTAAGGTAATAGTATACGGAATGTGTCAACTAGATTGAAATCCGATAGTCAATTTTGAAAATTTATATATGATATATGAATCGCTTAATCCCTTTAATTTAGAAATTGTGTTACAGTTAACGTCGCCCGGTAAAATAATATTGTGTTGTTATAAAAAATGTTGGTGGAAGAAAATAGAAACTGATATCGTTGCAAATTGGATTTAGGGGCTTAACTATAAATTAAGAGATAAGTAATATCATTAACTCTCAAATCTATATAAAAAGAACTACTGCTCCTTCATAGCCAGATGGAAATTTGAACATTTATATAGTCTTGTTAAAATTTAAGAATGCTACTCCACAAAACAAATTTAAGAATGATACTCCACAAAACATATTTAAGGCATAACACCAGACAGCACTGAGTGCAGTGATTACATTATCAGCAGACTGTTTATATGTAGCTTAGGACCTTTCTTTCTGTTTAATGTAAGAAGGATTAATTATGTTTGCTTTTTAAATTGAAAGGGGTGAGTGATTCACATAAAACACAAATTAAGCTGCGCCCGAGCTAAGCCCATTCTTAATAGGGAAATAATTCCACGGTGCTAATATGCTCGACTCTGAAATAAGTGAAATTTATTTTGAATGTAAGCACAGAGTGTGATTCAAGTTAGAGAGGGACAGAAATAAGAGAGCCTAATTTAATGATTTAAGAGGAAATATAAGGTAAATTACAGGTACACAATACCTACTTACATATATATTATGTTGTTTCAGCAGTTTAAGTGTTAACATCCTTTAACGAGCTAATTGATATTATTTGTTTCCCATTAATGAATAATAAATTATTTTTGAGTTTAACTCCTTGCTTGATTATTTTTCACCCAATTTAGACTTCGACAACAATCAGATGTATGTTCTCATTTAAAATAAATTAGGTGCCCTCAAAAATTCTCGAAGATGTTCGGTGCAAAATCATCATTTAGTCGAGACTTTTTATAGACACTAGGCCACGAAAAGCAAATTGAAACGTAGTCAAATAAGTATGAAATAAATATTATTTATCTTTCATTTTGCACAGCATGAAAATCAGTTATTTGTCTACCAAACTGCGTTGGCATCTTGTCTCTGTATATTTGTATGATGAGAGTATGTACGTCTTAATTCTGTGAATTTAACGACTCACTTCTTCAGATGTAACAAAATGTAACCAGTGATTCAAACAGTAACCGTAGAGGGTGGCAGTAGTTATGGGAGTGTATATGTGGCAAATGAAGATATACGAGTACAATTGGATTAAAACTTTTAAAAAGTGAACAGGAGCTGCATATTATAAATCCATATATTTCATATTACGAGAATGTATAGAGTCATGAGGAATTTTAATGGTTGAAAACATCCATATGATTCGCATTATGACCAAAGCAGTAATGTTACCTGTTGTGGACAAGGAGACTTAACATTACCCGATATATTTACATGCGATTCTATCTGGAGCACAATGAGAATTTCACATTACATTTTCATAATTAAAAAATGGTTATGGATTTATATTATTTGTTTTATAATTTTATTATTATCCAATACCCATTTTTTAATTATTCTGCATACCGTGTCCTAGTGGTTAGATCGTCCGCCTCGAATGCGGGAGGTCGTGTATTCGATCCCTGGCTGAATCATACCAAAATTTTACAAACATGGTTCTAAAAGCTGCCTCGTTTGACGCTCAGCATTAAGAGGTTA
The DNA here is from genome assembly GCA_016746295.1 of Potamilus streckersoni. Taxonomy (NCBI): domain Eukaryota; kingdom Metazoa; phylum Mollusca; class Bivalvia; order Unionida; family Unionidae; genus Potamilus; species Potamilus streckersoni. The sequence goes on from JAEAOA010001189.1 coordinate 28,931, forward strand.
GTGTTAGGACTGGTAGGCATGGTGTCAGGATAAAATGACTGGGCGGAGCATCATGCTACATATGTGAGGCTTGATGACCCAGTGCTTGACATCTCTAAACTGTCACACTGCAGATATCGTAGCGAATGACAAATTGTTAAATCTACGTTACAAAGTCCAAACTACTGTCTAAGTATTACTCTGCACCCATTTTTGTATCACTATCCTGCACCAGAGTTTACATACTATCTAATGCACCGTGTATAGCGAACAAAAACACCACACCTAGTAACCAGCAAAAAGGGTGGGATGTAAAAGAAAGGTGATTAAGTCAAGCAAGAGTAGAGATATTTATACAAGCAAACTACCTGCAAACACAAAGGTTATGAATGCTTATATGAATGCTATACTCATAAATAAGCTATCACAAACAAGAGAGTCGTAACAGCGTTAAACTTGTAAAATACTATAATAAATCTGCATCAAGTAAGCATTTTAAATTTAAGGTAATAATCTACGAAATGTATCAACTAGATTGAAATCCGATAGTCAATTTTGAAAATTTATATATGATATATGAATCGCTTAATCCCTTTAATTTAGAAATATTGGTACAGTTAATGTCGCCCGGTAAAATAATATTGTGTTGTTCTGAAAAATGTTGGTGTAAAAAAAATAGAAACTGATATCGTTCCAAATTGGATTTAGGGACTTAACTATAAATTAAGCGATAAGTAATATCATTAACTCTCAAATATATATATATATATATATATATATATATATATATATATATATATATATATATATATATATATATATATATATATATATATATATATATATATATATATATATATATATATATATAAGAACAACTGCTCCTTCATAATCAGATGGAAATTCTAAAATTTATATGGTCTTGTTAAAATTTAAGACTTCTACTCCACAAAACGTATTTAAGGCATAACACCAGACAGCACTGAGTGCAGTGATTACATTATCAGCAAACTGTTTATATGTAGCTTAGGACCTTACTTGCTGTTTAATGTAAGAAGGATTAATTATGTTTGCTATTTAAATTGAAAGTGATTCACATAAAACATAAATTAAGCTATGCCGGAGCGAAGCCCATTCCCAATAGGGAAATAATTCCACGGTGCTAATATGCTCGACTCTGAAATGAGTGAAACTTATTTTGAATGTAAGCACAAAGTGTGATTCAAGTTAGAGAGAGACAGAAAGAAGAGAGCCTAATTTAATGATTTAAGAGGAAATATAAGGTAAATTACAGGCACACACATACATACTTACATATATATTATATTGTATCAGCGGTTTAAGTGTTAACATCCTTTAACGAGCTAATTGATATTATTTGTTTCCCATTAATGAATAATAATTATTTTTGAGTTTAACTCCTTCCTTGATAATTTTTCTCCCAATTTCGACTTCGACAACAATCGGATGTATGTTCTCATTGTAAAGTAGTCAAATAAGTATGAAATAAATATTATTTATCTTTCATTTTGCACAGCATGAAAATCAGTTATTGGTCTACCAAACTGCGTTGGCATCTTGTCTCTGTATATTTGAATGATGAGAGTATGTACGTCTTAATTCTGTGAATTTTACGATTCACTTCTTCAGATGTAACAAAATGTAACCAGTGATTCAAACAGTAACCGTAGAGGGTGGCAGTAGTTATGGGAGTCTATATGGGGCAAATGAAGATATACGAGAACAATTGGATTAAAACTTTTAAAAATTGAACAGGAGCTGCATATTATAAATCCATAGGTTTCATATTGCGTGAATGTATAGAGTCATGAGAAATGTTAATGTTTGAAAACATCCATATGATTCGCATTATGACCAAAGCAGTAACGTCACCTGTTGTGGACAGAGAGACTTAACATTACCCGATATATTTACATGCGATTCTATCTGGAGCACAACGAGAATTTCACATTACATTTTCATAATTAAAAAGAGGGTTATGGATTTATATTATTTGTTTTACAATTGTATTATTATCCAATAGCCATTTTTTAATTATTCTGCATACCGGTGGCCAAGCGGTTCGAGCGTCCGCCTCAAAATCAGGAGATCGTGTGTTCGATCCCCGGCTGAGTCATACCAAAATCTTACAAAAATGGTTCTAAAAGCTGCCTCGTTTGACGCTCAGCATTTAGAGGTTAGTGTTAGGACTGTTAGGCCTGGTGTCAGGATAATGTGACTGCGTGGAGCATCATGCTACATATCTGCGGCTTGATTCCCCTGTGCTTGACATCTCTGTAAACTGTCACACTGCAGACATTGTAGCGACTGACAAATTGTTAAATCTACGTTAAAAAGTCCAAACTACAATCTAAATATTACCCTGCACCCATTTTTTTGGATCACTATCCTGAATCAGAGTTTAGATACTATCTAATGCACCGTGTATAGCGACCAAAAACACCACACCTAGTAACCAGCAAAAAGGGTGGGATGTAAAAGAAAGGTGATTAAATCAAGCAAGAGTAGAGATATTTATACAAGCAAACTACCTGCAAACACAAAGGTTATGAATGCTTATATGAATGCTATACTCATAAATAAGCTATCACAAACAAGAGAGGCGTAACAGCGTTAAATTTGTAAAATACTATTGCAACATATAAATGAGTGATTCTTCACGCGGTCATTATGTCACAAAACAAATTGACTCATGGGGTAGAGAGAGTAATAAATCAAAGATATTCAGCGGTTGAGTTTTGATTGGATTAATGGTTAGCTCAATTTGGGTTTATGTAGAAAAAAATGACAAAGTGCGGACAGACCAAAAAGTTTTCGTAAGAGAGCACAGACATATGAGTTGTTACTCAAAATTGTAAAAACGGAGATTAATTTGTGGCAGTTAGATAACTTTAATACTGATTGTGTAAGCTAAATAAGGGAGGGTTCCCGAAGTTTCAATGCTTTAAGTATTTTCCTTCGCAAAATTAGTCATTCCAACTTCCCCGGCGGAAAATGGAAAGCTCTTCACTTCAGGGGAAGTGTTCTTTCTTTAAAAATTCTCCAAGAGACGGGGGTCAGGTAGTTTGAGGAACAAAAACCAAGGAACAGAGAGATATTGCTACATAGAAGTGAGCTAGTCTCGGTAAGCACGACGTAATTATTGCTCTCTCATATAAATGTCGTGATATAAGTTCCTGATATTTTTTTTAAAATTTCATACAGCAATTTTACTTGGAGGAGTTTGGAAGGCAAATGTTTCCTTTCGTCTTGAATGCTATACGACTCTCATATAAATGTCGTGATAAGAGTTCCTGATATTTTTTGTTTAAATTTCATACAGCAACGTTACTAAGATGAGTTTGGAAGACTGTTTCCGTTCGTCTTGAATGCTATATGACTCGGTTTTCTGTGAATTTCATGCATTACATTTGTTCGAATATGCTCACAAATAGGTACTTTATCGGTATGTTGTGCAAATGAATCATTTAGTAAGCAAATATTGAAGTTAAGACATGAAGTGAAGTTCGTTAATTCGTGTGTATAATTAAGATGTGAAATCTGTTAACCCAGAATCAGAGACATTAGCTTTAAGGGAGCTGCCAGCAAACATTTAATCCAGTTTTTCTTTAGTCACTGTGCTAGTGAATGTCTTGGTCTCTATCATATGTTGACAGGTTTTGCATCTTTTATCGCCACAGGGTCCAGATTGACTAGGTTGGTTTTGACTAGCGATTGTTGTTAGCTTGGCCCTGACTAGGATGTGACTAAAGAAAAACTAAACATACATGGTCCAAACAAAACGTGCAAAACAGAGAATGTGATTTATCTCATCACATGTGAGATCTGTGGCCTTCAGTACGTGGGAGAAACTGAAAAGCTACACATAAGGATAAACCTTCATAGATCTGATTGGATGACAAAAAAGCTGTACAGAAGCCCGGTCGCAGAACACTTCTCCTCCCCTGGCCACACTTTCAGTGATATAATACTTATCGCTATTGCCAACAACCACAGCTGGAGTTCCGAAACCAGGAAGGAAAAGGAATCATACTGGATACGCCGCCTTAGAACATTGAAACCAAGCGGTCTAAACCAAGAAGACTAGAAAATGAAAACTATGCACTAGTAGAATTTAACATTTTCTAAATCTTCTTATCCTTCAATTTTTACTATAAGAATAACCGGTATAGAACCAAATATCCGGGATATAATCTGCGTTACATATGTACACAAAGTAAAAATAGATGTCGCTTTGGCTTGTAGACTTTTAGGGAATTATACGTTTTCAGTTTCCGCAACTAGTCTATACAAGCTGGTTGTATTTATAGTTTTAGCACATGTGAAGATAGAAATGTAGAGGTTTACAAACGCAACGTTTTTGTGTTTATTTGTTTGTCGTAACTATGTTTTGTATTTGCCTTTGAAAAAGACTCATTAAGAGTCGAAAGCGCTTAGGCTAGTTAGTTACTAGTTTCGTACTGTTCGTCATCAGTTTATTGCATCTATTTTAATTAATCCCTGACAAACGTGATCCCTTGGTGGATCCAGTACGCTTAAGAGGGTTGTTATTCGCCATATGATTTGTATTCTTTATATTACCTACCTCGTATGGCTCGATCTACCTTTGGTGTGATCTAACACCCTTTTCTGTCTTGTATTTATGTAGTGCTACTGTATTCGTTCCATTGTTTCCTTCTTATACTTGAATTGTTGCCATATCTCTTAGAATGGAGACGATGTCTCAACAAATACAGAAAACATTCAAAACTTTACGCAATGAAACTGATGCTTTAATTCGCCTAAAGCATCATTGCACTTTCTTGCATCATTTCCTCGAAACAAATACAGTCACTAAAGGTCTTCAAATTCATGTGAAACCGCAAATTATTGGCAAGAGTTCAAACAGATTCAACAAAAGATGGAATAAAATAACTCACGACGCTTCCATGAAACTCACAGCCCTACTTAGTAAAAACGTAAATCATCAATATCTAGCCAAATCAGCAACCATTGAAGAACTAAAACATCAGCTCAATTCCGTCTCAACAGAAGAACAATTGAAAACGTTTTACTCCAAATTAAATAAAGATGAAAAAAGACTCTCTTCGAAACTATACAAAGTCAGAGATAGAAAATTTAGAAGTCATGATCTACAACCAAAGGACTGTTGTGAAGAAACTTCAATTGACGAAATTTCTTCCAAAAACAACCGTAAGAAGAAAAATCGCCGCAAAAGGAAGAATCGCAAGCACTCTGTAACAAACACTAATGCAACTGTTACTAACACAGTAGTCAACATCTCCAATTTAGAACTTACTGATGCAGAAATAAAACTTTTATCGAAAGGTTTGAGTTTCTGTCCCCGTCCTAAAACATACGACAGAGGCAAGCTTAAGAATGACACCGAAGAATTCATCCGCCGACTAAGACTCAAAGCCCATTTTGCCTTGCAACCACCAAACAAATCAAAGGAAAATATAAGCTGCGACCAACCCACATTTAGAAAGAAAAGTAACTGGACCCCACCAAAAAGTTCAATTCCGAATCTGGAAGCCTTTATCAACTCGGTTGAAAACGATATTTCCAGACATATCAACCATACTAACAAATATTCTAATTTGACAAAAGAAGAAACAGATGCCCTGCACTCACTGAAAAGCAGAACAGACATAATAATTAAGCCTGCAGATAAGGGTTCCGCTGTTGTCGTTATGAATAGGGAAGACTACATTAGTGAAGCAAGTAGACAACTAAGTGACGCTAGGTTCTACCAAAAACTGGACCATGATCCAACGCTGGAATATGCAAAAATCATCACTAATGTTATTGACGAGGCGTACCAAAGCGGACACATAGACCAGCAAACCAAAAACTACTTAAGCCCAGAAAACCCAAGAGCATGTAGATTTTATCTTCTACCCAAAATCCACAAACAAGGAAACCCTGGCAGACCTATAATCTCAGGTAACGGGCACCCCACAGAAAGGATATCAGAATATTTAGATCATTTTATGAGACCACATGTCCACAAATTACCATCATATCTTCAAGACACGACAGATTATCTCATAAAAAGCAAAGCTAGTGAACCATTACTGCCAGATACATTACTTGCTTCCTTAGACGTCACATCTTTGTACACCAACATACCGCACAACGAAGGGTTACAGGCATGTAGCGAAGCATGGGAAACAAGAACTGTAAACAATCCACCCACACACTTCTTAATCCAACTCCTGGAGCTTGTCCTAAAACTCAACAACTTTGAATTTAATGAAGAAAACTACCTACAAATCAATGGAACTGCAATGGGTACTAAAATGGCCCCTTCGTATGCTAACATTTTCATGGGAAAACTTGAGGAAAAGCTCTTAGCATCGGTTGAGCGTACACCATACCAGTGGGTACGCTTTATCGATGATATAGAAATGAAGTGGCAGTATGGAAGAGAAAGTCTGGATGACTTCATTTCAAAGGCAAACAACTTCCATCCTTCAATAAAATTCACGGCAGAAATTTCCAACTCAAACCATGTTTTCCTGGACACAACAACCAAACTGGTGGAAAACAAATTACACACAGACATCTACTCGAAACCAACCGACAAACACCAGTATCTTCTCCCAACCAGCTGTCATCCAAAACACTGCATTAAGAACATTCCATATAGCCAGGCACTGAGGATACGCAGAATTTGCTCCGACGATGAAAGATTCCTAGAAAGGTCTGAAGAGCTGGCTAAACATTTAATTTACCGAGGCTATGACAAAGACCTGATTGCGGAGGCAATCCAAAGGGCCAAACAAACAAACCGTGATGACCTACTCAGATATGGACAGAAAGAAAAGGTTGATAGGATACCATTTATTCTGACCTATCACCCAGACAATCCCAAAGTAGGTAAAATCATCGCAAACCACTGGCCAACCGTGCAATCGTCAGACATACTAAACCTAATACTTCCGAACAAACCTGTAGTAGCTTACCGGAGACCAAAAAACCTAAAGGACATCCTAGTCAGGGCCAAGCTAACAACAATCGCTAGTCAAAACCAACCTAGTCAATCTGGACCCTGTGGCGATAAAAGATGCAAAACCTGTCAACATATGATAGAGACCAAGACATTCACTAGCACAGTGACTAAAGAAAAACTAAACATACATGGTCCAAACAAAACGTGCAAAACAGAGAATGTGATTTATCTCATCACATGTGAGATCTGTGGCCTTCAGTACGTGGGAGAAACTGAAAAGCTACACATAAGGATAAACCTTCATAGATCTGATTGGATGACAAAAAAGCTGTACAGAAGCCCGGTCGCAGAACACTTCTCCTCCCCTGGCCACACTTTCAGTGATATAATACTTATCGCTATTGCCAACAACCACAGCTGGAGTTCCGAAACCAGGAAGGAAAAGGAATCATACTGGATACGCCGCCTTAGAACATTGAAACCAAGCGGTCTAAACCAAGAAGACTAGAAAATGAAAACTATGCACTAGTAGAATTTAACATTTTCTAAATCTTCTTATCCTTCAATTTTTACTATAAGAATAACCGGTATAGAACCAAATATCCGGGATATAATCTGCGTTACATATGTACACAAAGTAAAAATAGATGTCGCTTTGGCTTGTAGACTTTTAGGGAATTATACGTTTTCAGTTTCCGCAACTAGTCTAAACAAGCTGGTTGTATTTATAGTTTTAGCACATGTGAAGATAGAAATGTAGAGGTTTACAAACGCAACGTTTTTGTGTTTATTTGTTTGTCGTAACTATGTTTTGTATTTGCCTTTGAAAAATACTCATTAAGAGTCGAAAGCGCTTAGGCTAGTTAGTTACTAGTTTCGTACTGTTCGTCATCAGTTTATTGCATCTATTTTAATTAATCCCTGACAAACGTGATCCCTTGGTGGATCCAGTACGCTTAAGAGGGTTGTTATTCGCCATATGATTTGTATACTTTATATATATATATATATATATATATATATATATATATATATATATATATATATATATATATATATATATATACAGTATTTCCAGATTCCTATGAAATAAATCATGTTATTTAGGATTTTTTGTATTTACAAAGAATTATAAATATATACCAGACTCAACAGACAGTGATATCCCTAAAGTCTGTAGTGAATTTTGATAACAGTGGGCAGTCTTATTCAGAAGTTCTCTGACATTTATAATATAGAACATTAGGAGCATACAAGCTACTGGCAGAAACAAGAGTCGAAGTATGTCATCGGTGAGTGTGTTTTTAGATGCTAAGTGCACCAATCTTCTTGTAAAGCTCATCGTTGTTATCATTTAGTTATCCTGACCTCCATCGAGGTCTCTAAAATTTCGCTAGATAAAGCTGGCGGAAGATATATGGATCACTTTGCTCACTATTGAAACATTAGCTATTATGAAGTGGGCAAAAATGAGCAAAATAAACACTATCTGATTTTAGAATTCACGAAATATAAGATCCAATTTTTAACAGTTCAAAATTTCACCAGATGTTAAGATTGCTTTTTCCCCATATTATTACAAACAAAGTATATCAAGTTGGTAGCGTGTCTGAATCATTTACAGCCTATGCAAATAAAAGAATTTTAAAAAATTATTGCTAAAAATTATGCGAAGGAAAGAATTACTCCCCTCCTCCGATCATTTAGATTAAGAGAAGTAATTCCCCTTGGCGAACCATATCGTCCTACTGCATGTCGTTTATTTTTTGGTCGTTCTAACGTTCATTGGTCACAGAAACAGGTCCATATTTTGATACTCAGATTTCAGATTTATGGATGGCAATATAGAGGTCCTAATTTCATTACAGATTGATAATCGTTTGTCCCAAATTTAACTTAATGAATTGTAGCTAAATTGATATCTACTAATAATGGAGCCCGCAAGAATCAATCTGGAATCATTGATATCTGAACAAAGAGCGAACATAATTTTTTTTTTGTCTTTGCATAAAGGTGTAATGAATGATAGGTTTTGAGATTTCTTTCAATTATGTAGTTTATATATCAAATTAAAATTTTACTAGTGCATCACTAGATTTATTGAAAAAGATTAGGTTATTTGGGATAGGGTTTAATGCCATTTTTCAGCACAAGATAGGCTATACATGGCAGATAGTAATAATGGTGGAGGAAGAACCCTGGAAAACCCCGGAAAGAACTACCAATCCACGAGAAGCTACTGGCACGCTTTCTCACTTACTCAATTTAGCCGATCCTGGACTCGAACCCACGCAGACAGAGGTGAGATGGCAGTAATCTGTTACGATCAGCGCTTTTTACGAATCGGCCACTCCTAGTGGTTAGAGCATCCGCTTTGGATGCGTCAGGTCTTGGTTTCGATCCCCGGTCGAGTCATACCAAAGACTTCCAAAACTGATACTATCAGCTGCCTCGCTTGGTGCTCAGCATTAAGAGGTTAATATTAGGACTGGTCGGCCTGGTGTCAGGATAATGTGACTGGGTGGGACATTATGCTACATGTCTGCTGCATGATTCTCCAGTTCTAGACAGCATTATAAACTGCCACACTGCAGACATCGCAGCGATATGACTGAAAAATTGTTAAAGCTACGTTAAAAGTCATAATCACATCACATCACACTACTCGGCCACTCGGAAATAAAAAGATTATGACTAAAAAAGGGTTTGAAATATTTCTTTAGTTAGTCCTTTGTCTTGTCTTTTTCTGTCTTAGTGATGTCCAAAAGTTCGTCTTTCCTAATTGATTCTGTAATGAATTTATTATCTTCTTATAATTTAGGAAGTTCGTCTACCAATTTTGCACAGGAATTTTCATTTATGGATACATTAGTATATCATTCAGTGTAAAATTGCTTAAAACATTTTAATATTGCAGCAGATGACTTGTGTATTTCATGGTCGTATTGAATTTCTTAAAACTTTCCCTAAATTCTAATGAAAAATTTAGATAGCGATTTTCTCCTTTTAACAAGTAAAAAGATTTTCACATATTGTATGTTTTAACAAGTCATTTTTAAATTTCCAATAAACTGTACCAAAATGTATTGGTTGTTTCCATAAAGGTGTTATAACTGCATGATGATGAGATTGTGAATAATTAACTATATGATTGTTAATAACAAATTTATGTATGTTCTTTAAGGCATACACGCCTCCTCCCCCAATCGTGCTCGCTCAATTTTCTATAACAAATCTGCATCAAGTAAGCATTTTAAATTTAAGGTAATAGTCTACGGAATGTATCAACTAGATTGAAATCCGATAGTCAATTTTGAAAATTTATATATGATATATGAATCGCTTAATCCCTTTAATTTAGAAATATTGGTACAGTTAATGTCGCCCGGTAAAATGATATTGTGTTGTTCTGAAAAATGTTGGTGTAAAAAAATAGAAACTGATATCGTTGCAAATTGGATTTAGGGGCTTAACTATAAATTAAGCGATAAGAAATATCATTAACTCTCAAATCTATATAAAAAGAACTACTGCTCCTTCATAATCAGATGGAAATTTGAAAATTTAAATAGTCTTGTAAAAATTTAAGACTGCTACTCCACAAAACATATTTAAGGCATAACACCAGACAGCACTGAGTACAGTGATTACATTATCAGCAGACTGTTTATATGTAGCTTAGGACCTTTCTTGCTGTTTAACGTAAGAAGGATTAATTATGTTTGCTTTTTAAATTGAAAGGGGTGAGTGATTCACATAAAACACATAAAGCAGCAGGGAGGGCAAATCCTACAAAATTTTAGCGACCAAATCGTTTAAAGCCTCAGAATACCAAATGGAACCTTCCCACGAAATCTCATATTTTAACCAATGTGTAGGTGTGTATTTATTTTCCAAACATTTCATAATGAATATTGTGTAGTAATTTCAATGGAAGCTAAATATTTAAATAAAACATTAAAACAAGAAATACAACTGTTAAATAATAGCAATTTTTTATTAATTTCTATAATATTACGATTAAATAATCGTAGTAATAATGGACTTACATGACGAGATAACTCTGTCATGGGGAAAGGCAAATTGAAATCTAGTAATGTTTCATTGTATGATGTCTTAATACGAAGAAGTGACGTTGTTGAAGATACAATAGTGTTATATTCACATGATGGAAAACTGAAACCAGGTGCATTTGTTTCTACAATCACAGATGCATTAAAAAATTTAAATGAAGAACTTGAAAAACATATAACAACATATACTTCCCTTCGTAGAAATATTATCAATAAATGTTTTGGAACACCAGCTGAAACCTCTCCATCTCTCGCTGAAATTAAATCCAATTTTGATGAAATTAAATCCAATATTAAAAATATTAATGATGCTGGATTTAGTATTATTAGAGATAACATTAATAATATTAAAAAATCTATCGAGGATATTACAAAATTTAAAACAGACAATCTTCCGCTACTTGAAAGAATAAAGATTCCTCATGAGAGGAATATCATAAATATGATATACACAGTTCTCTCTGGATCATTAGATTGGGAACCTAAAAAGAATACAATAACTCTCACTGTGTCAAAGCCGGGTATTTATCGATTAACAATAGTGTCACTGAATCAGTTTAATATATCATCATCGACTTCATATGGATACAACAACGTGATTTCAACGACTATTGACCTGGATGAATACGAACGATTTACAATAACAAGCACTGATCCTAATTTAAATAAGACATCATTTGTATGGTATATGGAGTTTGTAGCTGATCTAAATTAGAATTTTTAACAATTAGAAACCACTTGAGATTTTAACATAATATGATTCCGTCATCGCAATATCGCTATGATACCGTCAAAGAGTTCTTAACAAAACTCAAAACACTCATTGATGAATATGAAATAAAAATTAAAAAGTATCGCAGGACAATTACCGTAATTGATGTTACAGTATACTCCGTATCCGGTATAATGGCCGGTGCTGGTATTATACTATCTTCAGTAACAATGGTAGCTCCGATTGCTGTCCCAATTGCTATTTCCGCGGTGACAACATTTGCTGGAATTGCAAATGCTATTACTAAAAAAATATCATTGTGTTCTCAAGAAAAACTTAACGACTATATAGTAAAACATCAAGCAGTATCTAACGGTTACTCACAATTATCCTCGTTGATGTCATCATCGATTGATGATACGATAATTACCGAAGACGAATTCTCCGCGATGATACGTATTTATGATTCTACGATTAAAAACGCTAGCGTTTTTTCATCTATTGCAAAATTAGACATTGTAAATAATAATAATAATGTCGCAAGAGATTCAACTACTTCAGCGGATAGCAGAAAATACCACTCCGCGGAAAACAAGTATGATATCAATATCGTCAACAAACCCTAAATTCAGTGTGAATTTTCCTTCACCTGTTTCAGTAAAGGAAATCGCGTTGGCAAAATTACGAGTGTATCATAGTTGGCCTAATATCAGATCGGTTCCATTTGGGGGTCAGAGACCTAATAATTCTCTGGTATTTGCATATAGGAATAAAAAAGATGACACTCCAGATTGGAACGTTGTTTCAATACCAACTGGATCCTATCAAATTGAGCAAATTAATAATGAATTACAACGTAGAATAAAATCCATTACTAAAAAAGAATCAAAAATTGCGATAACAGTTCATGAACCAACACTATCATCTACAATTGAAATAGGCTCTCCTGGGTATGTTGTAGATATTTATAACAGTTCAATAAGAACAGTATTAGGATGGCCCGAAGATCCACCTAGAAGTGCTGGTAATTCCACGCCCGAGCCTGTAAAATCTGATTACGTCACTGATGAAATAGGACCTGAAAATCCATCAAAAACTTATAAAAAATTCGAGGATATAAACTTTACAAAACGATATCGATATAAGGATGAATATGGTAAAGATGTGTGGAGAATTCCATTTTTTTAATGATTATATCCCACAGGAAGGTGAAATTCTGGAAATACATGAAACAAGTCCAACATTTGTAGATATTAAAGATCACATCCTTGATAGAATGAATAATGATTTTTTGTTGCTATTACCGTCGTTAAGATCTGGCTTTCTTACACAAGCTGAGTTCATTAGTGTAGTCGCCGCGGGTAATAAAATCATCGATGACATGGAAATATTTAATTCGAGGATTACTAATCTCTTCACTGATGAAAATAGCCCGATTTCAAAAACTAGCTCAGCTCAAGATTATAAAAAAATATAAATGAAAATCCAAATTATAAATTACCAGGATATAATGTTCCCGAGTTAAAGAAAAAACTCAGAACTGCCATCGACGAAGGATTTAATAAAATTTATCAATCATGGAAAGATAGCCAGCCGAAGCCTATTATCCTCACTTATAATAATTCCCCCGACGGCGACGGTAGACATATCGCACCGAACAATGTGAATATTTCATCGGTGATCGCACTTAATTTAACATGTGATGTAATCGAAGGAAGTTATCAAATTAATATGGAACAATCAAATCAAGCTCGACAAGGTTACATTCTTTATTCATTTTCACCAACAGCACCCCCCGGATTTTTAATTGTTGATAATCCGACTAATCCAGTCTATATGCAATGTCAAAATGATTTATTAACTAGAATTAATTTTACACTCACCGATCAGTCAAATAATTTGATTGATCTACGTGGTGAAGTATTATCGATTAGTCTGTTTGTGAAAAGTTAACAAATAATTTGGTTAAATAATTTGTATTAATCAGCAGCAGGGAGGGCGAAATGACAACATATTTGCGACGTAGATGGCAGCCATTTTGAGGGTGGTTATGACAACATATTTACGACAAAATCGCTAAGGCTCCATTTTACAAATGGAGTCTTTAATTTATTTTTGGTTAAAATATGAGATTTCGTAGGAAGGTTCCATTTGGTATTCTGAGGCTTTAAACGATTTGGTCGCTAAAATTTTGTAGGATTCGCCCTCCCTGCTGCTCAAATTAAGCTGCGCCCGAGCTAAGCCCATTCCTAATAGGGAAATAATTCCACGGTGCTAATATGCTCGACTCTGAAATAAGTGAAATTTATTTTGAATGTAAGCACAGAATGTGATTCAAGTTAGAGAGGGACAGACAGAAGAGAGCCTAATTTAATGATTTAAGAGGAAATATAAGGTAAATTACAGGTACACAATACATGCTTACACATATATTATGTTGTATCAGCAGTTTAAGTGTTAACATCCCTTACGAGCTAATTGATATTATTTGTTTCCCATTAATGAATAATAAATTATTTTTGAGTTTAACTCCTTCCTTGATTATTTTTTACCCAATTTAGACTTCGACAACAATCAGATGTATGTTCTCATTTAAAATAAATTATGTGCCCTCAAAAATTCTCAGAAGACGTTAGGTGCAAAATCATCATTTAGTCGAGACTTTTTATAGACACCAGGCCACGAAAACCAAATTGAATAGTAATCAAATAAGTATGAAATAAATATTATTTATCTTTCATTTTGAACAGCATGAAAATCAGTTATTTGTCTACCAAAATGCGTTGACATCTTGTCTCTGTATATTTGTATGATGAGAGTATGTACGTCTTAATTCTGTGAATTTAACGACTCACTTCTTCAGATGTAACAAAATGTAACCAGTGATTCAAACAGTAACCGTAGAGGGTGGCAGTAGTTTTGGGAGTCTATATGGGGCAAATGAAGATACACGAGAACAATTGGATTAAAACTTTTAAAAAGTGAACAGGAGCTGCATATTATAAATCCATATATTTCATATTACGAGAATGTATAGACTCATGAGGAGTGTTACTGGTTGAAAACATCCATATGATTTGCATTATGACCAGAGCAGTAATATTACCTGTTGTGGACAAGGAGTCTTAGCATTACCCGATATATTTACATGCGATTCTATCTGGAGCACAACGAGAATTTCACATTACATTTTCATAATTAAAAAAATGGTTATGGATTTATATTATTTGTTTTACAATTTTATTATTATCCAATACCCATTTTTTAATTATTCTGCATACGGTGGCCTAGTGGTTAGATCGTCCGCCTCGAATGCGGGAGGTTGTGTATTCGATCCCAGTCTGAGTCATACCAAAATTTTACAAAAATGGTTCTAAAAGCTGCCTTGTTTGACGCTCAGCATTAAGAGGTTAGTGTTAGGACTGTTAGGCATGGTGTCAGGATAAAGTGACTGGGCGAAGCATCATGCTACATATGTGAGGCTTGATGACCCAGTGCTTGACATCTCTAAACTGTCACACTGCAGACATCGTAGCGAATGACAAATTGTTAAATCTACGTTAAAAAGTCCAAAGTACAATCTAAGTATGACTCTGCACCCATTTTTGGATCACTATCCTGCACCAGAGTTTAGATACTATCTAATGCACCGTGTATAGCGACCAAAAACACCACACCTAGTAACCAGCAAAAAGGGTTGGATGTAAAAGAAAGGTGATTAAGTCAAGCGAGAGTAGAGATATTTATACAAGCAAACTACCTGCAAACACAAAGGTTATGAATGCTTATATGAATGCTATACTCATAAATAAGCTATCACAAAAAAGAGAGGCGTAACAGCGTTAAATTTGTAAAATACTATTGCAACATATAAATGAGTGAATCTTCACGCGGTCATTATGTCACAACAAAATTGATTCATGGGGTAGAGAACATAATAAATCAAGGACATTCAGCGATTGAGTTTTGATTGGATTAATGGTTAGCTGAATTTGGGTTTATTTAGAAAAAAAATGACAAAGTGCGGACAGACCAAAAATGTTTCTGTGCCACTTGAACGAAGTGTCATATGACGAATAGTCTATGGAAGTTTTCGTAAGAGAGCACAGACATATGAGTTGTTATTCAAAACTGGAAAAACGGAGATTAATTTGTGGCAGTTAGATAACTTTAATACTGATTGTGTAAGCTAAATAAGGGAGGGTTCCCGAAATTTCAATGCTGTAAGTACTTTCCTTCGCAAAATTAGTCATTCCAACTTCCCCGGCGGAAAATGGAAAGCTCTTCACTTGGGAAAGTTTTCATTCTTTAAAAATTCTCCAAGTACGGGGGTCAGGAAGTTTGAGGAACAAAAACAAAGGAACAGAGAGATTTTGATACATAGAAGTGAGCTAGAGTAAGTAAGCACGACGTAATTATTGTTCATTCTTATAAATGTCGAGATATAAGTTCCTGATATTTTTTTAAAAATTTCATACAGCAATTTTACTTGGATGAGTTTGGAAGGCAACTGTTTCCGTTTGTCGTGAATGCTATACGACTCTCATATAAATGTCGTGATAAGAGTTCCTGATATTTTTTAAAATTTCATACAGCTATTTTACTTGGATGAGTTTGGAAGACAACTGTTTCCGTTCGTCTTGAATGCTATATGACTCGGTTTTCTGTGAATTTCGTGCATTACATTTGTTCGAATATGCTCAAAAATAGGTAATTAATAGGTATGTTGTGCAAATGAATCATTTAGTAAGCAAATATTGTAGTTAAGACACGAAGAGAATTTCGTTACTTCGTGTGTATAATTAAGATGTGAATTCTGTTAACCCAGAATCAGAGACATTAGCTTTAAGGGAGCTGCCAGCAAACATTTAATCCAGTTGTTTGATTTA
Organism: Potamilus streckersoni; assembly: GCA_016746295.1. Lineage (NCBI taxonomy): Eukaryota > Metazoa > Mollusca > Bivalvia > Unionida > Unionidae > Potamilus > Potamilus streckersoni. Next base: position 45,560 of record JAEAOA010001189.1, read on the forward strand.
TAGCCCACTGTAGGGCAAAGTAATATTTTATTAAGCTGTCTACATTATGCCAAAGTTCCATTAGGAACGTAGAAAAGCCTGTAGAGAGATACATTACTCTTCCACTAGGGTTTTGCACCTGCTGTTAGACTGCTAACTGACACACATATTAGCCTTAGTGATTGTTGAAGTCCAATAAGACGATATCTACTTTATCAAGAATGGGGATAATGTGCAAACTCAGAAGAGAAAAACATGAAAACGTTTTAGGTTGATTAATTATTTCTTTTAAAAATTGTGCAAATAATTCCATATATGCAACTCAAAGATGCAAAGTGTAGAGTACTTTATATATAAGTTGATGATCCGAAAGAGGCTAGATGAGAGAAAGAGAGAAGGATAATGAAAAATAGTGATTCTGTCCCGCCAACAACATTGAATTTAGAAGGACGAGCAAGCAACCATTTTATGTAGGCATGTTGGGAAATTGAGTTTGATCATTCACTTGATTTCATGATGGAATTTATTCTTATTCGTGGAAGAAGAATGGCTCAATGCATTTTTTTTTTAAATTTGGTAATTTTATATCTAAGATAACATGTAAGCTTCATATGTCATGCTCAATTTCATTTAGTTTATATAATCTATTACATTGTTATATTTTCTATATGGCGACTCACATTCGATTTTCTATCTCAGCTCAGATCTCTGTTATTCCATCCATTCATGTCATATTTTATCTTATTATTTTCTTGATCCAGGCAATCATACTCTACATACAGATAACCAAACAACAGCCATAAAAATTGCTTGTCCATATTTAAAAATTTTCAAAGACCTAAATAAAGTAATGGGTTTGGTGTGATCTTTGTGTATTTTAATTTGTATTTGTTTGTCATGGATTAATTTCAAGGAATTTTGATGGTATTGCATAGACCAGAAATGTTTATGCAATGACACTGAACATAAAACAACGTCTATGTATCTTGCCATATTTTTCTCAAGCAAAGCCCATAGAGCAGCCACTATCTCTTAAACACAATTTGCTGCCTTTACATCTGTAAAAATAGAAAATTGATCTCAGTAAAATTGAACAATATATGCATCATCTATTTCAAGCCACACCTTGACCAAACTTGTTATTAAGCTTTTAGAACATTCTGTGATTTAATCAACTGCAAGTCAGTTTTAAAGGGTTTTTTTGCAATAGTTTTACGGTAAACTGAATACTTCAATCAAAGAGCATACCGTATTACACTAGACCATTTCTTCGTATTCTTAATATTCATCTTTTATACTATTTTCTATTAAGAATACACTACATGTACGTTAAATATAATTTACTATTGACTATATGCACGTTAAATAGAATTTAGTATACACTGCAATCACATTATATAGTACTTATTGACACTATATGCATGTTTTGTGGTATTTACTACATGCAACATACTACTAAATACTATATGCACGTTATATAGCATTTAGTATATACTACATGCACTCTATATAGTATTTGGTATACAATGCATGCACATTATATTGTATTTAGCATAAAGTACATGCACACTATATTGTCTTAAGTATACATTACATGTACGTTATGTAGTATTTAGTATATACTACATGTACAATCTGCAGTATTTAGTATACACTACACGTACACTATGTAGTATTTAGTATACACTGCATGCACACTATGTAGAATTTGCTATACAGTACATGCCTACTATATATAGCATATATATATATATATATATATATATATATATATATATATATATATATATATATATATATATATATATGTGTGTGTGTGTGTGTGTGTGTGTGTGTGTGTGTGTGTGGTATTTAGTATACACTGCATGCCCACTATGTAGTATTTAGTATACCCTGCATGCCCACTATGTAGTATTTAGTATACACTGCATGCACACTATGTAGTATTTAGTATACACTGCATGCAAACTATGTAGTATTTAGTATACACTGCATGCCCACTATGTAGTATTTAGTATACACTGCATGTCCACTGTAGTATTTAGTATACACTGCATGTACACAATGTAGTATTTAGTATACACTGCATGTACACAATGTAGTATTTAGTATACACTGCATTTACACTGTGTATTTTTTAGTATACACTGCATGCCCACTATGTATTATTTAGTATAAACTGCATGCCCAATGTAGTATTTAGTATACACTGCATGTACACAATGTAGTATTTAGTATACACTGCATGCCCACTATGTAGAATTTAGTATACACTGCATGCCCACTATGTAGTATTTAGTATACACTGCATGCCCACTAGGTAGTATTTAGTATACACTGCATGCACACTAGGTAGTATTTAGTATACACTGCATACCCACTATGTAGTGTTTAGTATATACTGCATACACACTAGTAGTATAGGGAAATGAGGGTTTTGGCTCAGCACCCCTTCCCACACCTCCTCCCCCACCCCCGCCAAACCCTCATTTCCCTATACTACTATGTAGACAGATATTTTGTAACCAGTCAAAACAACAGGTGTTGGAATGCGATAAGCTCTGTCAACAGAAGTGACGAATTTGTTAGAACAGCGTATGTGTGGAATATGATTATTCTAAAGACGGCAAATAGGTTTTACCACAAATTTTTTATCAGATAACAGGATGAAAATTAAACTGTACATTAGAACGTTTCGGTTAACAAGGCGGAAATTAAACTAGCATTAGAATGAAAATGATATTATTTTGTATCTCATTACCAATGATTAATGTTTCAACTGTTGATATTAAAAATACTTCACTATCACCACTATAGATACTAAATTTTACTTTACCGCTCACACAGCGATGGGACTCAAACAAATCTTTCATTTCTGGTTTGTTCAGACGATATTTTTTGTTGATGAAATATACTTTTGACCGATCGAGATTAATTGTGAGTTTAGTATAGTTTTGTTGTCTAATGGGGCTGTGAAAGTTTTTAAATTCCGCTAGCAACTTTTGATACAATTGTTTGAGATAATTGAAATACACGCTGTTATCAGATCTGATGAGCGAAAGTTTTAACTTGTCACGTGTTCCATTAAAACATATACCTGATGTTTCATTATTAAATTCAATTGTCAATTGTTTACCGTCCATCATTAGATATTTGATGTTACTATTGTAGCTATTTGTCATTGTCAAATTTTCAAACATTATTTTATAAGTTTAGATAAAATTTCAGTTGGAAAAGATAATGTCGAGTATAGATCTATCATCACGACAATACCCAAGGGCAAATCTATCTACCCCATTTTTACAATAGCGTTTGTCATCAAAATTGTACAATCCACGTTTGATAATGACATCTGTTTCGAGTTTATGATGATTAGTTCGAATTGCCATAGCTCTAATAAAACTAACACCACCATCAAGCGCATACCTGTAGTCATCAAATTTCATAAACTTTTTAACAAAATCATGAGGCAGACCTTTTGCTTTTTTCGTTATTTTATTATTGTCCAATAATACAGCATACATTTTACTACGTAATCCGATAAAGTATTTGATAGCGCTCGAGTTCATTTCATCTTTGAACTTACCAATAATCTTTTTATTTGTGTCGTCATGAAATTTACTGTCACGTGGATAATCGGAAAGATTAAACAGATGTCGATTATTGTACATGTCCTGGTAGATGTCCTCACATTCGATTTCATATACGAGCGAATCAGTATCAGTAAACAATAATCTACTAGCCGGCCACTGATTTTTAACAAAAATGTAATGAAAATCGTACATCAACCACTTTGATAAATCTAACACTGCAGCTCCAACATAGATCGGCTTGTTTAGTTTTAGATTTGTTTTTCTTCTTTGTATCGCAACAAGATTTTCATTAAATATTTTCATGCTCACAAAATCATCGTCTGACACAAGTTTGTTTCTGAGATTGACATCATTAACTATTTCAATATTTACGCGTTTCCTAATATTCTCCATCGTCTTACCAAAAACGGAATTGTTCATCAGTTTAAAAAAGTTTTTCTCAAACTCTGTTTTTGCTGCAGCCCTTCTTGAAGTGTTTGAGTTAATATAACCTCTCATCCACGGCGACTGATTAAATTTTAGTACACTATGAGCTTTTCTCAACACAAGACCAGCATCGACTGCTTGTTTTAAAACTTTGTAATGCAAAACGTAATTTTTCTTATCAAGTAAATTTGGTACTAGTTTCTTGACCATGGAATGTTGCCTTGGTGATGCTAACGCTTGTTGTTCTTTTGATAACAAACTATAATCTATTTCCATCGATTCCGCACAGAAAGGGTAATCATTATGTAATTTGTGTAGCGAATTTGGATAATCAAGATCAACTTCAACGAAATAGGAAACATCTTCGGGTATCTTTTTTTCTGTCTCTGATAGAAATCGATCAACCGTGATCCAATGAAATCCGCTAAAAGGCATTGGTTCTGCCATCGAACCACCGTAAAGATTATTACAATCTAGATAAATTATATACTTCGAAGGAAGGTCAGGGTTATACTGTTTCAGGTATTTGTTGTTTGCTTCAGCATATTTTTTTGTTATCACGCTAATACCACCTCGGATACCTTTTCGATAAAATTGAACATATCAACATCAGTCAGTAATTCTAACATTACCTTACTAAACTTTAGCAAAGCATCCCATGACAATCCAGGGGCAGAATAATACCAGCAAGGATCTAGTCCATAATTATTATAACTCACTTCAGGAAAACTTTCAAAAACATCTGCTAATAAAAACACGTCAGTTTTCAGGTATAAATCATGATAATCACCAAAAGTCTCACAATCAAACTCTTTCCAGATATCTTGTGCATACCTATACTCATCATCAGTTATATTTTCATTTTTAAGTTGTGAGTAAAATTTGTCTTTGTCAGGTAAAGATATTTCATCAAATTTACTCCAGTCGTCGAGGTATTCGTATGGAAAAACTCCTTTTTTAGCTAGTAGATTAAATTTATCTCCAAAACAGTCTCTTAGGTTATCAAATTTACTACAAACTTTCACTAGCTCATCTAACGAGGCTGCCATAAACTGCAGGCTGTCAATAAAACGCAATTTACCTAGCGTAACTGACATGTATTTCTCAAAATTATTTGGGATGCATTTGATGATGTTATCGAGTTTTAGACGAGATTTTATATCAGAATCACCAAAAGCTTCTACTATAATATGGCTATCATATCCTCGAAAATTGTGAAGAATAACCGGAATAAAATCTGGAGCATGAAATTTTAAATTACACTGATTATGAGCCGCTCCACGATACTGTCCAGTCAAATGACAATGGTCATGTACTTTTTTGTCATCGTCAAAAAATTTTTCACAAATATGACAAATTTCTGCTTGCTCGTGAGCGGATTCTTGTTGAGGTGTTAATTTTAACATTGGCGTTACTTTTTTCAAACGATAAGTAATATTATCAACTTCGTTAATCAACTGCTTGAGAAGCCAAACAGCTGGATCTTTACCTCGATATAATTTGATCGATTTAGATAATCTCGAATCAGTACAACAAACTACCTTGTACGCTACTCCACACGGAACATGATTTTGAATTTTTCTTGTACTCGATTGATTAGGATTATTTTCTACGCCAAGTACAGGTTGAAGTAAACACTCAAAATCAGCGTATATGACGAAAGGAATTTTTAGTTTGTGATTATGATGGACAAACTGTAACACACTATCTCCCTTAGATGGCATTGTTTTTCTTTGCACATCACTACAGTACTGTAAATGATTTTGTAATGTTTCATTGTTAGTACAACCGTGCAAGCATCGGTAACAAAAGAACTTTTTGTTTCTATTTTTATTGTACTGTTTACCAACTAATCCGTTAAAGTTTTTAATCCAAACGTAATGATTTTTGTAGTACAGTAAATTTATAGTCGATTGTGAAGCTTTTTCTGAAATATATCTCGAGTATACAACCTCTTTTTCATCTAGTCCGAAAACGTTAATTGAAACATTATTTTGCTTTTCAAATTTTGGTATTTGATTTTCTGCCACAGGAAAGTTAATATCTTTAAAATTTAATCTAGACACGTGACTGATATATTTTTCAACACGAGTAGCGTTTTTTTCTGCTGGAAATAGTGCGGAAAGAACAGCCCATTGGAAACATTTGTTATCTACGTTTTTGATGTTTATACAACATCTTTTACTTTTTATTTTTGGTGGCAGGTCGACGTATGAACTACCTCGTAATGCATTATATTTCATCGTGTGAAACAATATTCCTTTGATCATTTCAAACTTCCAACCCGAACCTAATTGACTAAATTCCTCAATTTTTTTCCAAATTTCTTGGTGTATTTCATCAGATAGTGATAACAGATCAGTCCCAAGCAAAGCACGTCTTGATTTTGCGTTAATATAAGGTTCTGCAATTTCCTTGTTAGTTAATTCTTCCGTTATAACTAACTTTGAAAATATAACATGATATTGCACAAATAATCTGATACTTTTATGTTTTTCGAGCTCACGTTTTACAGTTGTCTATAGTAGGTTCTCCCATAAGGCTTTTCTTAGCTATATCACGTAATTTTAACATTATTATATTATAATGTAATATCTAATTTATAATTTTTCACACTGCGCATGCGCTAAAAATCAATTTGAGATAAACAAAATCGCCTATAATATAATGACAGTAAATCTGACAAGCGCACGTGAGCAACAGATTTATCAAATTCACCCAAAGTATAACTTTATCTCACACTGCGCATGCGCTAAAAATTAATTGAAGATAAAAAAATATTACCTATAATATAATGACAGTAAATCTGACAAGTGCACGTGAGCAAGAAGCATATCAAATTCACCCAAAGTATAACTTATACGCTGGAAATGTATTAGGTTCGGTTATTAACATTAAAACTAGAATACCTGTTGGCAACTTAACGTCAGTGGGTTATAATATTAGTGTAAAGGGAGATAATGCCGAGAGGATTGTAATGTTTAGAAAAGATTTTATTTACACGTTGTTCTGCGATGATATTCCAGAGGGACAGCGTGTATATCATTATAACGGTAAAGTCACTGATGACAACATTGAAAATTTATCCTTACAAGATGAGTTTCAGCCGCATCCAGTCTTTGATTTATACGAGGCTAACGATCGTGGTATTATAAGAAACAGAAAAACTAAAAACGTTCTTGGTACTATGAACAATATGGGATATATCAGGGTAACTGTTAGAGGAACACTAACAGATTTTGTTAGTTATAATGGTCATCGGTTTGTTTACGAGGTGTTCAACAGATCTATACCCAATGGTCTGGTTATCAATCACATCAATAATATACAAACTGATAATCGATTGGAAAATCTGGAGATAGTGACACAACAGGAAAATGTGTGAAAAGGAAAAAATAGTAATGGTATTAATTTTAGATGCCCAATAAAACCTGTTATTTCAAAAAACTTCGAAACGGATGAGGATATTGAATTTAAATCGATTACTGCTGCGGCGAAATATTATAAGATAAATTCCAGAACAATAAAATTTATAGCCGATGGAGTAACAAAATCAGCTTTTTCAAGAGAAAACGATGCTAGGATTGGTTTTAGATATGATGATCAATAATATTTTGTAATTCGGTTTTAGTCAAGCAATGATGAGCAAATGCTATGATATCATCGTGATTAAATTTTAGCGTCGTTACTGCACTTTCATTAATTTTATTTTTTTCTGCTTCTGTTAGTAATATTTTATGAGAATCACCTTGCATTACAATAACATCAACAATATAACCCAACAAACATTTTCTTACCGCTTCGGCTAGTTCGTTGTAATTTACTATATTAACTTTTTGGTGATATTTTATCTCATCAGTCATCTTATAATAACAAATTAGATAAAAATATATTATAATAATGGACTTGATGAAACGACTTGCTGAACTCTACGAAGAAGATACTAGCGACAAAGTCACTAGCGATAAGGTCACATTTTCCAAAGATTTTATAGACAAATCTATTGGTCATAGTGAAGATGATATTTTGTATAACAATGAATCTGATGATGATGGTGAAATAGTCACTGTTGCTGACAGATCAAATTACAGCAGATCAAAAACTAAATGGTATAATGTCAATTATCACATTGCTAAACAAATAATAAAATTTAATTTTACCGTTGCCGAACAACAACTGTTTTGGCAGCTAATCAAACCTTTCTTAAATATCAAGATTCCAGGCCGACAGAAAAATATCAAATTCGATTTCATATTCGTTAAAATTTCTAATCTAATGACGATCTCTAACGATCGTAAGCAGTATCTAATATCGTTATGTAAACCAGTAAAATGTAAATCTATCAAACAAAAGTATGAGTTAATTTATAATAGCATTATATCATAATCTGCTTAGTTGGGATCCAACTGTTAAATTTATCGCTAAACCCACGCCGTTTGACTAAACTTTTATTTCTTTTTTTTCTACTCACTTTCTCGATAACAAAAACATCATGCTCAGTTTTCTGTAGTTCTTTTTCATAAAAACTACCTACGATCGGTTCCCCTGTCAGATCTTTTAAAACGTACGTTACAGGTACTGTTATAAGTACCTTATCAACCACAAATACTTCTTCGCTCCAGTTTGGAGTAAATCCTTTTGCAAATACCTTTTTCATCAAAGAAATTCTAACTTTATCACCAACCTTAAATTTATGTCTGCGGTACATGTTTTCATTTGCTAATATCAGATTTTTAAAAGCTTTTTTAGGTGTCATTTTGTTGGTTCGATGTTTCGTGTTCTTATATTCACCTACGATTTGAGATAGGTCATCGATGTACCTGTTGGTGTTTTTAGCTGTCATATGTTTGTGTAATTTCTCGTTTAGCGTGCGATTAAATCTCTCAACAACAACGCTTTTACCCTCGTTTCCTGTAACATACCTTTTTATATTATTTTGTTCTAGAAACTGCTCAAACTTTTTGTTAAAAAATTCGGATCCGTGATCAGTCCAGATTTTATTCGGTTTTCTTTCTGTACTCATTATTATTTGTTTTAACGCATCAGTCATTGAAGTTCCTGTTTTATCCGAAACAGGTACACTGAAAGCATATTTGCTAAAAACATCTATAACATTAAACAAATACCTTTTTGGAGCACCATCAGCGCCAACGTTAAACTGAGCTAGATTGGATACATCCACCAAATCTATTGCCCAGATATCATCTACACCATTAGCGACAACTTTACGTCGTGGGAACTTTTTTTAGGTCTGTGCAGCTCGACTGCAAGATCATCGTATACTTTTTTTACCGAATCCGAGTTTATATTTTGCTCCAATCATTCCCTGAACAAATTTTCTATCAAAACGTTCTCGTAGATTTGTTGGCTCCATATCACGTAATTCGTCTAACATTACTTTACCACAATCTGATTTTGAGTTTTCATGATCACGATAATAGATATCATGACACATTGCTATTGCATCCACTTGATTATAAGGCTCTTGGCTTGGCAACGGATTGTCGTTTTCATCTAGTTCTTGATCTAGCGGATTCCACGGACCAGTATACCGATGACCTGGCAATGTCCATCCGCCTTTTGGTTTTGGTAATTTTTTAATAATTTTATGTATATCTATACCTGACCCTATTATTTCTCTGTTCTTACAACATTGACAGTATGCGACAATTTTATTTTGTTCAAGACATAAATCTCTGTCAGAATCACAGTTGCATATCATTCTATATTTTTAATCGTCGACTAAAATAATATTAGGGTAGCCAGATCCGAGCGAATTTTTCGCTGGCGACATCTCTGAGGATACTGTCGCTGGGGACACTTTCTTTAAAAACATATTTTTTCTTTTTCCACAGACTGCACAAAAACTTTTTAATACTATCCTGTTGTTTTTTGTTTTATCTGTTGTTTCATTAATATTTTCTGTTTTAGTTCTACACTTGAGACAGTATGTTGACATTATTCTATTTTTAAGTTTAGATAAAATTATTGCGATCTCATCATTAGCGTGAGAAGGATACTTGTCAAACTGTAAAATAAATTTTAAAAAGTTAAGATTTCTGCTCATCTGTTGGATAAACATTATACAATAATATCCACAAGCAGACGTTCCAACAGGTTGGAGTTGATTTGATGAATAATATATCTTTTTAAATTTTTTCTTCATATACCTTTTTATTACATCGCTTGGAGGAAGTACAAACGAGTCAAAATAATTATTATTATAAACTGCTACCCAATGCGTGCCGGATCCGTCATTGAAATATTGTATATTAATAACACACGAACTTACAGCTGACGGCGATTTTATTGCTGCGAGTTCATCTTTAGAATAAACTCCGTGAAATCCAGGAACCGCTTTTAACTTATCAATAATATCAAAATTACTCGACGGGGTGGTCGAGTTCCCGGTAATGTTAGACCACGTCCGATTCCTAAAAGATTTGGCAGCAGACTTCCCGCTAGTCCCGCCAAAAGTGGAGCGAACGGAATAATTACTCCTTGTTTTGTTTGATTGCATATGCATTTGCATTTTGGTGTTTGCGATTTTGTTTTTGTTGTTTTCTTTTTTTGTTGGCGATTTTGATGTTGGCGATTAGCAGCAGTGGGGGGGCGAACCCTACAAAATTTTGCGACAAAATCGATTAAAGCCTCAGAATGCCAATTAGAGCCTTCCTACGTAATCTCATATTTTAACCAAAAAAATAAAGACCCCATTTTACAAATGGAGCCTTAGCAATTTTGTCGTAAATATGTTATCATAACCACCCTCAAAATTGCTGCCATCTACGTCGCAAATATGTTGCCATCTCGCCCCTCCCTGCTGCTGATTAATACAAATTATTTGTTAGCTTTTCACAAACAGACTAATCGATAATACTTCACCACGTAAATCAATTACATTATTTGACTGATCGGTGAGTGTAAAATTAATTCTAGTTAGCAAATCATTTTGACATTGCATATGGACTGGATTAGTCGGATTTTCAACAATTAAATATCCTGGAGGAGCTGTTGGTGCAAATGAATAAAGAATGTAACCTTGTCGGGCTTGATTTGATTGTTCCATATTAATTTGATAACTTCCTTCGATTACATCACACGTTAAATTAAGCGCGATCACTGATGAAATATCCACATTGTTCGCTGCGATATGTCTACCGTCGCCGTCGGGAGAATTATTATGAGTGAGGATAATAGGCTTCGGCTGGCTATCTTTCCATGATTGATGAATTTTATTAAATCCTTCGTTGATGGCAGTTCTGAGTTGATTTTTTAGTTCAGGTGCGTTATATCCTGGAAGTTTATAAATTGGATTTTCATTTATATTTTTTTATAATCTTGGGCGGAACTAGTTCTTGAAATCGGGGAATTTTCATCAGTGAAGAGATTAGTAATCCTCGAATTAAATATTTCCATGTCATCGATGATTTTATTACCCGCAACGACTACACTAGTAACCTCAGCTTGTGTAAGAAGGCCAGATCTTAACGAGGGTAATAACAACAAAAAAATCATTATTCATTCTATCAAGGATGTGATTTTTAATATCTACAAATGTTGGAATTGTATCATGCATTTCCAAGAGTTCGTCCTCTCGTATAACATAATCATTAAAAAGTGGAATTATCCATGCATCCTCACCATATTGATCCTTATATCGATATCTTTTTGTGAAGTTTATATCCACGAATTTTTTTATAAGTTTTTGATGAATTTTCAGGTCCTATTTCATCAGTGACGTAATCAGATTTTACAGGCTCGGGCGTGGAATTACAAGCATTTCTAGGTGGATCTTCGGGCCATCCTAATACTGTTCTTATTGAACTGTTATAAATATCTACAACATACCCAGGGAGCTTATTTCAATTGTAGATGATAATGTTGGTTCATGAACTGTTATCGTAATTTTTGATTCCCTTCTAGTAATGGATTTTATTCTACGTTGTAATTCATTATTAATTTGCTCAATTTGATAGGACCCAGTTGGTATTGAAACAACGTTCCAATCTGGAGTGTCATCTTTTTTATTTCTATATGCAAATACCAGAGAATTATTAGGTCTCTGACCCCCAAATGGAACCGATCTGATATTAGGCCAACTATGATACACTCGTAATTTTGCCAACGCGATTTCCTTTACTGAAACAGGTGAAGGAAAATTCACACTGAATTTAGGGTTTGTTGACGATATTGATATCATGCTTGTTTTCCGCGGAGTGGTATTTTCTGCTATCCGCTGAAGTAGTTGAATCTCTTGCGACATTATTATTATTATTATTTACAATGTCTAATTTTGCAATAGATGAAAAAACGCTAGCGTTTTGAATCGTAGTATCATAAATACGTATCATCGCGGAGAATTCGTCTTCGGTAATAATGGTATCATCAATCGATGATGACATCAACGAGGATAATTGTGAGTAACCGTTAGATACTGCTTGATGTTTTACTATATAGTCGTTAAGTTTTTCTTGAGAACACGATGATATTTTTTAGTAATAGCATTTTCAATTCCAGCAAATGTTGTCACCGCGGAAATAGCAATTACCATTGTTACTGAAGATAGTATAATACTAGCACCGGCCATTATACCAGATACCGAGTATGCTGTAACATCAATCGCGGTAATTCTCCTGCGATACTTTTTAATTTTTATTTCATATTCATCAATGAGTGTTTTGAGTTTCTTTTAAAACTCTTTGACGGTATCATAGCGATATTGCGATGACGGAATCATATTATTTTAAAATCTCAAGTGGTTTCTAATTGTTAAAAATTCTAACTTAGATCAGCTACAAACTCCATGTACCATACAAATGATGTCTTATTTAAATTAGGATCAGTGCTTGTTATTGTAAATCGTTTGTATTCACCCACGTCAATAGTCGTTGAAATCACGTTGTTGTATCCATATGAAGTCGATGATGATATATTAAACTGGTTCAGTGACACTATTGTTAATCGATAAATAACCTTGTTTGACACAGTGAGGGTTATTGTATTCTTTTTAAGTTCCCAATCTAATGATCCAGAGAGAACTGTGTATACCATATTTATGATATTCCTCTCATGAGGAATCTTTATTTTTTCAAGTAGCGTAAGATTGTCTGTTTTAAACTTTGTAATATCCTCGATAGATTTTTTTTAATATTACTAATGTTATCTCTAATAATATTAAATCCAGCATCATTAATATTTTTAATATTGGATTTAATTTCATCGAAATTGGATTTAATTTCAGCGAGAGATGGAGAGGTTACCGCTGGTGTTCCAAAAAATTTATTGATAATATTTCTACGAAGGGAAGTATACGTTGTTATATGTTTTTCAAGTTCTTCATCTAAATTTTTTAATGCATCTGTGATTGTAGAAACAAGTACACCTGGTTTGAGTTTTCCATCATTTGAATATAACACTATTGTATCTTCAACGACGTCGCGTCTTCGTATTAAGACATCATCCAATGAAACATTACTAGATTTCAATTTGCCCTGTCGATCTTGAAATACAACTATTTCCCCAGGATCTACACTTGACACATTTAATGTCTCGGCGATTTCATCTTCGATTATTTTTTTTACATTTTCGACAGCGAATTTACTATCAGTTTCTGTTTTTTTTTTGACTCTGATAAAGGTCGTCCCCAAATATCAGTCATTATACGAAAACGCTAACGTTTTTCTAAATCATAACGCTATCGTTTTTGCCATTGCCCACTAGTATATTCATTAACAACAACATGTGGTGGTTTCCTTGGAAATCTAGATATCTCTGCAAGGACGTTTAATACTTCACGACCGCATATCGGTGGATCATTTAACCGTAGTGTTGGTAGCGTGGAATAAAAAATTGGAGATGACTTTGTTATTGTCGATACATATCGCATGAATTCTTTTGGTGGAGCTAATCCATTTGAATCAAAATAGACAATTCCACGTGGATCAATTGCATATGCGACCCAATGAGTTCCTTTTCCGCCGCTGTTATCAAGATTGATAATACCCGTTTCATTTTTCATTGGTTTTGACGGTAATTGATCTCTCATGAAAACTCCTCTAAAGTTTTTTATTGATAACGATTTTACAGCATGAATTAAATCAAAATTGGACATTGGTGAAAATCCTAGGGATTTTTCCACTAATAGGCCGTTCCTGGTATTCTTAGGCCTGTGCCCTTGTACCAATTTTATGGGGTTCCTGGTAGTCTTAGACCCTTTCCTTTTTTTATAGCCTTTCCCAGTAGCTTTTTTCAGGGCCATTCCTGCAGCAGTACCAACGGCTCCTTACGCTGCCGCCTTCGCAACCGCTGGGGCAGCCGCTGCAATCAATGCTGAAAAAGCAGCTAACAGCGGGAATATACCACCTGATTTTATCATACTGGCAATTGCTGCTTTCGAAAAATCAATTTGAACTCCTCGTTTGTTCTTTAGCGCATCATTGAAATGTTTTATTTGACGATCTGTCAATGATAATTTATGTGCACCACCGGACATTTGAGTGGGTTTCAGCGTTATTGTGGTTCCACATTCTTTAGCCGACTTTGATTTCAATTTCTTGACCTGACCATCAGTCAACTGGACATTAACAATACTATATGTCATTCTATTCTAAAACGTAATTTAAACTTTTAATTGATCTTATTTTGAAAATCCTAACTACATGTTTTATACTGGTGCATCAATAAGTCTCATTCGTCCGCCAATTCCTTCTAACAACATTAATTTATCACTGAGAATGACAGCAACTGCTCTATAATCTGTTATACCACCAGGGCGTTGTACCCGAGCTTGGAAGTATATATCAACAACAGATTGTCTCATCATGTCAAGATGTTCCAATGAAAAGTAAAAAATCGGATAGTGTTTTTCAAAATCAATTTGCGATATTTGCAAACCAGTATCAACATTTTGATCACGACCCATAAACGACAATATTCTATGATATGCACGCGCTACGTTGTTGTTATCATAATCAAGCTGTACAATCTCTGCTGGCTCTTGTTGTCCGTTTATTCTCAACGAAACTTCACTTACTCCTAATTTATCAAATATCATATGACTAGATAATTGACGACTCACTCGATTTGCATCCTGTAACGCTATAAAGATATGACGTGGAGCTGAAACACCTTGTTTTGATGCTAAGTGCCATGTAAATGTGTTATCTACATTATCCTGCTTTGTATCAGTCGTTGTTGTTAGCCAACTTAGCAATGATTTTCCACCTGTGTCCATAAACGATAGTAATTGTTGCTCTATTGTAACTGCTGGTGTCAAGACGGACATCCATAAAGTCAATTTATTTAAAATGACTTTACCATCATCAACACCATTAGCACGCCAGATTGCATCATTGTTATTTTCCTTTCGCACTAACACGACTGTATGCTTTGCTCCATAGATGACTTTTCTGACATTTCTACAAAATCCGAATATGTGATGTAACGGAATTGCACATGAAAACTGTCAATTCTGTCCTTTTAATGCTCCTTTTCGTGTTGCAAATCCTAGACTGAAATTATCATTGACCTTTTTTAAAATGTCGAATTCATTGGCTGAACCTTCACGGTCTGGATTAGCATCGAGTTGTTGATCAGCTTCTGCAGTAGCTGCCGCAGTTAGTACTTTAATAAATTGATAATGGTCAGCATGATCAGAAGTATCCTTAGCAAACATCATAGACGGACCAGCCGACCTTGTATAATCATCAGAATATCTCGCAAGTCCGATTATGGTTGTTGCAATATCAACATTTTGTTCTATTGATTCAATTTTTTTCCATCAATGATATATCTTGCACTGTTAAATAGCGCCATAATGCCATTATTTACGACACTAACTCGGATATTTGGGTTATCCCCATATGGTGTATCAGCTACAACATTTGTTATAAGCTTTCCTTCTACTTCAATAAACGCCTCACACGGCAAAAAGTATCTACTTGTATCTTGAACTTGAAGTTCAACTCTCCCCCGTTGATTAGGCTCTCTTGCAGGATAGGCATAATACTGAGAGTTAATTTAAGAATCATATTTATTTACCGGTGCTGCCATATCAAACGCTGGATCAGCAATTTTTTTAAATGCCATTTATACTAAAACACTATCGTTTTTCTAAATGTACTAATGCTATCATTTTCTTTTTCGTCTGACATTTTTACGATTTTCTCCAAGACCACTTCCCGCTATCATACTTGCAATATTACTACTATCTGGTGACGTCATTGGTAATGATGCTAGTTTTTGTTCCACTGCGTTATTTATCACTTTACTGACATTTGCAGGCATCATTGTTGTTGAAGGTAGCGGTGTTGAAACCATTTGTGGTGGTTTTCGTCCGAATCTAAATTTCACCAATGACGTTATTCTATTCTTTGCGGTAGAAAAGGCCGTTCCTGCAAGATCTCCAACAGCGTTAATTCCCTTATTACGAATAACATCAATGGCTTTCATCGCTAATTGTTTAGCAATTGGTGCTACTTTTGGGGCTATTCTTGTGAATAAACCCGCTATGGTATTTCCAAGGCCGTCTCCATAGTATGCCTTATAAACAGGCAATCTTGAGTTTACCACATACACGTTTGTTGGTTTATTGTGATTATAGTGTACTATCATCTTATTTGAAATGACCTTGTAATTTCTAAATGCAGGCATTTCGGAAATTTCAATTGCTATAATAACCACTAAATTCCCCTGGAATTCCGTCCATTAACTCATCCAAGAGTTCTCGATACGTATGAGTATCAATTATCCCACCTTGGAATAATCGTCTGCAAATATCAAATGCTTCATTAGTTATTTCGACTGAGTTATTCCCAGCTCGTTTACCTCCCATAAGAACCTCAAGTCGTGATATATCATTAATCATATTACTAGGACATATATGAGAATCATGATGAGAACTTCCATAACCCTTTCCTGAAGTACTTGCTTGTTCGGAAACGTTTTGAGTTTCTGGAGCTGGTTCGGAAACGTTTTGAGTTTCTGGAGCTGGTTCGGTAACGTTTTGAATTTCTGGAGATTGTCGACCTCGACCTCGGCCTCGACCTCGACCTCGACCTCGTCCTTGTTGTTGTTCTTTTCGTTGTTCTTTTAGTTCTTGTTGTTCTATACCATATATATCAACTCCCATTTTAAAAGTTCTGTACTTCAATGTATCCCTTTTTAAATTGCCGGTGATTTTTTTATTAATTTTAAATAACTTATCCACCCATTCATCTCGTTTTATTGTCTTTTTTTATACTCAACTTTAAAAATTCCCCCCTGTTATAATAACTTTTAATAGTGAAGTCACCAAATGACACATAGTCTTCAAGTTTCAGCAATGGAAATTGTTTGATTTTTTTCTATAGCTTCATCAGTTAATTTCTCGTTAAAAGGAACAATTTTTTAACGGGTTTATAATCAATATTAATATTACCCATTTGTTGTATTTCTCGCTGAGTTTGTAACTCACCTGAAAGCTGTTTTATTTCCTCCTTGGTTTTTTCAGGTACTGTTCCTTCTTTAGGGATGTCGCCGTATATAGCACGTTCTGTTGCAAGTTTTACATCTTTAGTGGCTTTAGTTAAAGGAGCAAAAAGATGTTCACTCCCAATAGAAAAGTCAGTCTGCGCTTGCTGTCTAAGTTGTAGTTTATCTCGCACGTTATCTCGAATTGGTATAAACTTTTTCAGTAATGCTAACCTCTCGCGGGCTAGTCTGGTAGTTAATGCTTCTGATGTCATTATTGGAAATGCTAACGTTTTTTACAATTGTGGGTTTCAATGCTTGCATTTCCAGACTCATCAATCAAACGTCTTATAGATTTCACTTTCAAAGCAATCTCTGACCGAACTTGGTACTGTTCCCCTATTTTCTTTCTAATTGCTTCAACTATACTAAATAGCCGAATGAATAAATTATTATCATTGTTATACAAAGAAACATTAACCGCTTTTTGGATTCTTTTTATCAGTGAATACATTTTAGGTAGGACATATCTTCCATGTTTCAATTGTATATTAATTTGTTCAAATTCATTCAAAAGTCTGTCTTCATTTAAAAATTCAGAAAGTACGATTCCTTGATTTCTTAAATTTGATATTTCTGTGATGATAGATGTAATATCTTGAAATTCCATTTATTGAATATAATTAATAATGTATTTTCTTATCTTTAAAATATTTTTATCGATTCCTAATATACAAAAAAAACAAAAACATATACAATTCCTGTCCCTTCCTCATTCGAGTTCCGAGGCAAGGGAGGGCACATACAATAAAGACTTATACAATACCCTAACCCCCCAATCGAGTTCAAGGGCGGGTTATATGGGTATTAGACGTGAAATCCAAGCGATTTCTTTACAAACATTGAACATATAACATGAAGCCTCATTTGAAAACCTCTTTCGCGCCAAACGACGTCAAAGAGGCCCAGAGGGGGACAGTATATTACATATAGGATGATTATATATACAATGCGATTATATAGGATGATTATATATACAATGCGATTATATAGGATTATATATATATATATATATATATATATATATATATATATATATATATATATATATATATATATATATATATATGCAATGCGATTATATAGGATGATATATATACAATGCGATTATATAGGATGATATATATATACAATGGGATTATATAGGATGATATATATACAATGCGATTATATACGATGATTATATATACAATGAGATTATATATATATATATATATATATATATATATATATATATATACATATATATATATATATATATATATATATATATATATATATATATATATATACTAGGGACAGGCATATTACATATTGGATGGTATATATACAATGAGATGATAGGATGGTATGATAGGGACAGTACAGGGCGATACAAACATGAAACGACGGGGCGGGCCTACACCCAATCTACCAATCAAAAGCAACCCAAGAAATTAACCATGGCTGCAGTTCAAAAAATTCAACCACACCATGTCAATGACGTGGGAGTTTTGATTGGCATATATTGGGCTTCGCTTAAAGCCCCAAACTTTTACGGCTCATATTATATATAAGGTGATAATAAGACCAGTATCGATAAGCGAGTGTGTATTTATTTTCCTAGCATTTCATAGTGAAAATTGTGTAGTAATTTCAATGGAAACTAAATATTTAAATAAAACATTAAAACAAGAAATACAACTGTTAAATAATAGCAATTTTTTTATTAATTTCTATAATATTACGTTTATTTAATCGTAATAATAATGGATTTACATGACGAGATAACTCTGTCATGGGATCCCTGTCAATTCAGGACCTGCTATTTCTTGAATCGAGAATGTTATTTTTCTGTGTCATTGATAATTTTATTACATGTAGCTACCACACTAAAAAAAACTAAATTACATGTAATGCGCTTTACTATTTGACCCTCATATACAATCTATTTTATTTGTAATTCCAAAGTAATTTCATTTTCATACAAAATCTAAACAGCGCTGTTAACGTACGTAATTGGGATTTTTAAAAAATCTATTAATAGAACCTTGACCCAGTGTCTAGTGTTACACACGCGCGTTTCGGTACAATAACCATATTTACTATTTGTTTATGTGGCTGTTCCGGCTGTTCCAGCTACTGTCATTTACTTTTTAATACATGTATGCGTGGATATTGCGAAGAAGTATTGAAAAAAAATATATGTACATAATGATATTAACGTGAAACGTTTTTAGCGTTTCGCCCTATGGAAAATCGACTACTTTACCCCAAGGTAATTGGTCTGAATTGTAAAATCATGCAAAAATGACTAAAATAGCATAACTCACTATTGAAAGTTATCTAGTAAATAGGAAAACTTTATTATATGTCCATTTTTCTTTGAGATAGCTGTTTGATAAATCCCTTCAGCAACTTTTCGTACTGAAGGCATACATATTCCAAAATATTTTCCCGAAGCATTCATTGATTGAAAAACTCTTTCTTCATTCGTCGTTGTATCAAATGATTTAACTCCATTGCGTCGTTTTGAGTATTTTCCTGTCTTTCCTCTTTTTGTATTCTCTCTTTGAGAAATGCATTGTAAATTGGAAATCGCGTTGTTTAAAGGATTAGAGTCAATATGATCAATAACATTTCCATCTTTAATCAATCCATAAAATGCTTCATATACAATTCTGTGAATGTAATAGTTCTTTCTTCCAGCAGTAAATTGCAAGTATCCATGATTATTAACAAAAACAATTGGCTTTTTCAGTCTACAGTGTCTAAGATCACCATCAGCAGATATTTCATAATTAACAAGTATTGGATGTGGTATGAATTCTTGCTCCATTTATATATAATAATACTATTTGTCTAATTCATTATTTGCTTTAATTATAAATCTATTAATGTAGTCTTGAGGGGTTTTTATGATTTTGTCTTTGACAGAGTCATGGTTAGGGTTAATGATAGCGTTTTTAATTCGTTTATCATAATAACGTTTTAATTCTCTAAACCGCTTACCCCCACAATTGATACATAATTGTGATTTTCCTCGCACACCCACCCCACAATTTATGCATGGTGCCGGGCCTGTCGAATTATTTCTGACACTCTGTAAGTGATATCCACAGAATTCACCTCTACACGATTTATTACATGTGGTTACTGGTCCAATCATAAGCCATTTGCAATGATTCATTATATATAAACAAAATTTTCTATTTAAATGTTTGCTTTATTTATATGAATGAAGAATTCAAGAGATTATCGGCAATCACGCCTTATAAAAATATTAAATTTAATCTTGATAGAACCCTCGAAGACGTACCAATGAGAAAATAAATAATAGAAGTCTGATTAGAAAAATACGAGATTGTGTTCATAAGTTTAAACAGGACGGTGCATCACACACCTGGTCAACATTTAAAATTGATGGTGTTGTTGATGCTAGAATGAATGATGAAACAGCAGCTATGATACTATCACAACTTGGCAATAAAAGGTATCTTCTCAGAGTGAAATTCATTATCAATTTAGAATCGGGCGATTGGGTTATAAGAGACAAGTTTGAGCCAATTCTCAAAGATAAGACAACAGTCATTGTTAGCCGTGATTCCAGACCAGGGCTGTTATACTGGAATTGATAAACCATACTATGAAAAAGCGTATCCAGAAACAGCAATTGTTTATGGGATGTATCCGTTAAATAAGAAACCTGACATTGGAAAACTAGCACCAATGAAACAGTCAACGTCAGTGGAAAAACCACTCAATTGTGTGGCACAACGTATCATAGAACACTTTACAAATGCACTCCGTGGGAATAAATTAACCGATCTAAGACGTAAAAAAATAAGTCAATGGGAGCTAACAGTGAAAGAGAACGGAGCAACTATTTCCGATATAGCTAGATTGGAAAAATCGTTGAGATTACCGATAACCGTTTCAACGATAACTGGCGAAGTATTATACGAATCGAAATACAATAAAACCGGAGCTCCAATCAAAATTATTGATCATAACAAACACGCATGGACATCCGCGGTTACAATATTCCCGCGAGACAGAACAGTGAAGTATATCCCAGGAGAATTTACCAAGGATGGCATTCTCACTGAAGAAAGATTATTCGATGCTATTGCTAGTTTGTGTAAAAACGACCCTGTATCAGTATGGCTACTTCATAGTTTTGAAGACGAAGAATGTCAATTCAATCTATTTGTGAAACCTAACGGTGAATTATATCGTACTGAAAGTCTACATAATAGGATAAATAATATAGCAATAAGTCTCAGTGAAAACGCTAGCGTTTTTAATGGAAAATCCGTCGATTACGAACAGTTACTTACAAAGTGTTTTACAATTCCATCGGTTGCAGCTCATTTTGCAAGAAAGAAAAATAATTGGAAACCAACACGAAAAGAGTTTTTACAGGATTTTCAATCCAGCTGTTTGGAATATTATCATGGCGATCTATGGAACGTTAAGTACAATCGTGAAAGTATGATATCAGTTGATATCGTTGCCTGTTATCCAGGAAGTTTTCTAGGATATGGATTTGCTGGTGAGTATTTTAAACGGTTTGGACATCCCACACATGAAATGACTCGCGTTGCTATTAATGGACCACTGCCTGATTTTGATTTGACCGGTTTTGCTCGCGTAGTATCATTTGAATTCGCTGAAGGACTTCATCCGTGTTGTTATGTTTGGATTGGTAGACACATGGCTGAAAGGCTGTGGTTACCAATAGTGTTTTTGCGATATATGATTGATTGTAAAATGTTAGTTTCGTTGATTGTCAGCGAAGCAATTATCTCATATCAAAAACAAACCAAAGTCTGTTTACCAGAACCAGAATGTCTTGATAGTATAATCGATAAGTCTAGAAAACATATTGATGCTGACGAGGAGTACATCATTGAATGGTCAAAAAAGATATTTAATCAACGAAATAGTGAAGCAAAGGATCTCGGCCGAAGAATAATCGGTAAATTTACACAAGGTGGAAAAAATTCAACTTTAAAAGACAATCCTCACGATTGATTATAGATGATGCCGAATACGACTTCGTTATTAAAGATGCAGTATAGAAAAATAGATACGCAAATTGTAAAACAGCCTTCTTGTCCAATAAAACAAAGTTAGGTAAAATTGTTACTTACAGTGATGGAGAAAGCTCTGCATATCTACATTTAAGGGCTTCTACGCTGGGTTATGCATCTATCAATTTATTTGCAATGATAAATAGATTTCCTAGTATAGCAGTTAGAGTTGCAATTGATTCAATGTATGTCGATAAAAAATATATCAAAGAGGTAACTAAATTTACTAATAGCGAAGAGACTTGGGGAACATGGCGAATTAAACGTGAAATACAACGCAATTATTCTGAATCAGCAGACCTTGAGATTAAAAGCAGTTACCTGAAAAACGATAATTCTATCAGTGAAAAATCCGAAGGATTTTCTATGTCTAAAGCACCACCGATATCAGATTCAATTTGTAGATATAAAACAGTTTATTTAAACGGTTGTGGTGGATCTGGAAAGACAACACGTGCGATAGAATTATATCGAGAGAAAACGTCCATGATTGTACTCACACCAACCCATAGACTAGCGAGAGAGATAAAACAACGCCAAAAATCCAAAGGATTTTCCGTTGAAGCTTGCACGTATCATAGTTTTTTTCGATACAAGGGCGATACTTGGACTCCTGAGCGAATGGGTGAGAAATTTATTCATGCGGTTATTATTTGGGATGAAGCATGTACTGTTTCAGAAGATGTATTAAAAATGTTTCTTGATTGGTTATTACAAGATAACACAAAAGTTATTTTGTGCGGCGATCATGGTCAACCACCACCATTTGTTGGTAGAAGTCCACATAATTGGTTAAAAGGATTTGTTGATTATTACGAAGAAATTGATACTGACTATAGAGCACTCGATGAGCAGTTACGTGAGTTAAACAAATTAATTAGATTACAACCCGATAGAATTCAATGTGAAGTAGCGCGTGAAATAATTTCTGAAACGCCTATGAATGATTTTTGGGAAACATGAAGACCAAATGATTTTGTAGTAGCAAGTAGAAAGATAGTCAGAGACGCACTTCAGAGAAAGTTGTTTGAGCTACACAAGAAAAAATTCCCAACGTTTCCAGTACCGTTGTGTTATAGACCATTGGATACACGAAAGCAGAATATTGAAGTTGAAATTCCAGGCCAGACGGAGAAACAGATTCGAGTGTTAAATGATATTGTGCTAGTTGATATCAATGCTGTAAAAGATGCATTATGCGCTGATAAATCACCATGGACGCTTGGTTATGTAACAACAATACACTCGTCACAAGGATTGACCATCACGGATACAATTGTTTGGATAGTTGATATTCGCATTGAATGGTTAAATTTAGTCTATCTCGCAGTGTCCAGAGTACCACGAATAAATCAACTACGACGGATTGTTTTCGATGATTTTAATGCAAACGATGATAACACTGATATTAGCATTATTAATAAAAAAACTCTCTGGTTACAAACAACAGGACAAAAAAAAACAACGAGAATTTGATATTGATGCTGAAGTAATAATCGCATTAAAAGAACAACAGAATAATCACTGCGACAATTGCAATTGTATAATGCACTGGCAGTATTCGGATAAAGACCCTCGACAATTCACCGTAGACAGAAAAAATAACAGTCTTGGTCATGTCAGAAACAATGTGATGTTGACCTGTCTTGAGTGTAATAGACGTAACGGAGCTAGTTAAGACCATGTGGCGGTAATTGAGTATCGTCCGGAATAACTTGTAGTTGTTCGCATGTAAAACCACAATGAGGTGCAGTTGAATCCAATCTATAGATTGGAGGTCTACCAGTTGATCGCGTTATAGTTGAAATTTTATGCGTAGTAACACTCCATATAGGATCAGTAGCTCTTCTTTTACCACCTTCAAGTTCTCCTGGTTCGTATAAATATCTCACAGTAACATCACCGAGAAGTGGCTGAGTGCTAACCCGCTGTGGTTGTTCGGGTATATATTTTTTTTATTGCAATATTTGGTTTCATATTAATAGTTCGAGTAATCTCGTTATTTAATGCTGCAACTACACTTGGTAACCTTTGGACCCATTCACGAGATCGTTTTTCTTGGATGAATTCTTTTGCATATTGATATCCAAATAACCGTTCTGCAAGAGTTCGATTAAATCGTTCTACAATTGCCTGATCACGATGTAACGCAGTATGTCCCCGTCGTATTGTAACATTATGAGTTTTTATTGTTGATAGAACAGCACCTTGAAACTCTTTGCCAGGATCAACTTGTAATAGATTTGGCCATCTTAGAGGACCTCGTCGATAAATCCTTTCATATGCAGAAGCGACTTCAGAAGCTGACTTTGTTTTTAATGATTCTGCCTGTTTAAATCGACTCGCAATATCAACTACAGTTAGCGCGTATTTGTAACCATGGTCATGTGGTAAAAACAATAAATCAGCCTGATGAACTTCATTGGGTACGGTAACATCAAAATGAGAATAATTAATTTGTTTAGGCGGTGGTAGATAAATTTGCCATATAGCTTGTTTGGATAACCAATCTTTCGCAGTGGACTTTTTCACTTTTGCAACGTTAGCGAGTTTACTGATTGCTGCTTTACCCTTCCAGTATCCTTTCGGAGAATAATAAATAGATTCCATACTAAAAAAACACTAGTGTTTTTAATTACCAGCACCTAACACCAATTTGCCTTTCATAGCTGATTTGACCAACCATGAAGGCAATTTTTCTTTGAAGGATTTATCCGGAATAGCATTTAACGCATGAATTAATTTTACATCCGCGAGTATCTTTGTTGCAAATTATTACTTTTTTATGCAACATCATGAACATAACATGCCTTATCAATAGCATTTATCGGATACTCACCAGGCCGGGGCTGATTTTGATCATCAAGTCTGATATCTAATCTCGTTCCGGGACCACAGTAACTATATCCTGGAAGGTGTTTTTCTCCGGGGTATTTTGCCTATGGGAGTCCTGAGAGTTTTCCAAGTTTTGCGGCAATATCACCTCCAAGTTGCTTTTTTTTAAAAATCTAAATTTTTTTGTACCACATGTTACACACTTACCAATAAGCGCTAGTCTATTGTTTTTAGTTGTAATGGTTGTCTGATCAGTTGTATCAGTACGCTGTTTACATTTAACACAATATAAATCCATAATTTAAATATAGCGTTATGAATATAATTGATTTTCAGCGAATAAAAGAAAAGAACCGGTGAAACACCACGCAGCTCTTCCGAATATTGTCCGTGCCATTATAATCGGACCATCTGGATCGGGTAAAACACAATTGCTGCTTAATTTGATAATGCGATTTATGAAGTGGGATAAATTATATTTAGTTGCACCATCAGTAGATGATCAACGGTGCTATGAAGTGCTGAAAATTATAATGAAAATGCATCAGAAATTAAAGGTGAAAGTGTAATCGACTTTATTACTGATATTAATGATGCACCATCAGTAGAAGATCTCGATGGAGACATAAACAATCTTGTAGTGTACGATGATGTAATGTTAGATAATCAAAAGAACCCTGCTAGAATATATTCAGGAGGTAGGCATAAAAACACTGACGTGATATATGTCACTCAACGCTACACTCAAATTCCAAAAGTTATTCGCGATAACTGCAATATTCTTGCTGTATTCAATGGCTTTGATACACATACGCTACGAAATATTTGGCAGACATGGTGTTCCGATATGGACTTCAATGGATTTAAAAATTACTTTAGTCATGCTCAGTCAGTCCCATGTGGATTTATAACAATAAATTTACACGACCCTCGGTCACGATATCGTATTGGACTTGATCAAATATTTGGTTAAATAATTTGTATTAATCAGCAGCAGGGAGGGCGAGATGACAACATATTTGCGACGTAGATGGCAGCAATTTTGAGGGTGGTTATGACAACATGTTTTCGACAAAATTGCTAAGGCTCCATTTTACAAATGGGGTCGTTATTTTTTTTTTTGGTTAAAATATGTGATTTCGTAAGAAGGCTCCATTTGGCATTCTGAGGCTTTAATCGATTTTGTCGCAAAATTTTGTAGGGTTCGCCCCCACCCTGCTGCTCGATTTCTTTTTCTTTTGTGGCATTTTAATATATCATTTACATAAAATTTACAATTTTTTTATTCCACTTCCACGAATGATACCATTACCTTCGACTGCTTTCTTCGTTGCGCCAGATATTGCTCCAGACGCTGCTGCTATTCCTAATGTGCCTAAGACTGGTAAAATTTTAGGTATTATTGTACTAGTTAATACTGATAATGCTGGGCCAAAAAACCACCTTTGACAACAATATCATTTGCCATCGCTGTCATTTGTGCAGCACTCAAATTTAAAACAAAAGTTTTTTACGATCATACTTTCTTACTTGATTTTTTGTTAGCATTAATTTTGTTAAAACACCATCAGAAATATTAGGATTGATTTTTAATGATACCTGTTCTCGCTTTGCAATAGCATCTACTAATTTTTTAACTTGGCCATCAGTCAAATACACTTCTTTTATAATATATTTTGTCATTTTATATAACAACTGTAGATTAAACTTGAACTGTCATTTTTCCTCCAATAGAATCTACCGTGATAAATCTATCACTAATCACTAATGCGTATACGTACAACGGCGCCACTGGAACCGCCCCAAGTGTCCAGGTAATTTCAATATCCGCTGTGCTGTCTACAGCTCGCTCGTTATGTTTATTAACATCAAAATGAAATATAGGATAAAGCGTACGATATTCCTCTGCTGATATTTGAGTTCCATCTTCAGCATCTTGATATTTTTGTATTGCGTCAAGCAGGTACATGTACGGTCGAGAAATATTTTTATTAACGTCATCAGCAAAATTGCACTCAATGGCTCGTTCTGGATATTGCTTTGAATTTAATCTAGCGTACATTCGTCTGACATCAGAGTGATCAAATATTGCATTATTTTGTTGTTGGTTACCTCGTTGGGCTTGCTGTTGAAATACGACAAAGATATTTCTCGGCAGTTGTTCGCTTGATGTTGTTGTGACCCTCCATGTATAGTCAGTAGTATTGGGAACCGCTGTCTGATATATCTTATGCTGCTTAAAATAAATTCTGTTTGTATGTTTATCAAGCGTACTATTTTGTTCTGACATTTTAGTGATTGATGGTGTTATACGTGGCATCCACAAAGCAAGTTTGTTTATGATAAACTGTGCATTAACCCCTCCAGATCTAAACAAGCAATCGTTTTGGTCTGCTCGATCTAAAATAAGAGTATGTTTTACTCCGCGAAATACTTTATCATGATCGCGACAAAAGCCAAAAATTGTGCTTAGTGGAAGCATCATTGTAATTTGACGTGAACCTGCTGCAAGGTTTCTTCGCCTAGCAAAACCATCGTTATAGCGTAGATTTCTCACGTCAAGTGTGTGAAGAAGTAAATTTAACATCGCAGTACCGTTTGCATCTGCAGCTGGTGGTGTTATATTTAGATTATTAAAAGCTGCTGTAAGAGAAACTCTTGTAGCGTCTGCATTAGCAGCTGCACCTGGTGCGACAATAGCTAGCGCGTCTGCATTAGCAATGAGAAAATTTCTCACAATTACAGTATTTGCATCAGCATCATCTCCATGTACTATAGCGCATCTCTTTAAAAATTCGGTTGATTCAGCTATACCCCGTCCAGTATCTTTAAACCACATCATGTTAGTTGCAGTTGATCTTGAGTAATCATCTGTAAACGAAATAATATTTAAAATTGTACTTGCAACTTGTAGATGACTCGAAATATCTTCTATAGTTTGATTGGCCAGTTGATATCTAGCACTTTTGAATAAACACCAGCCGTTATTTATAAGAGCTACTTCTGCTCCAACTGAAATTGTAGCAGGTGGATTGGCTACTGTCATAATCTGACCACGAATTTCTAACATAGCCTTATGTGGCAGTAGAAATACATCTTCGTCTCTAGTGTTAAAGGTTCTAATACCAGCTTTATTTGGTTCGTTAGAATTTTCGTCAAGGTACTCAACAAACTCGAATTCTGTCACATCGTTGTCGATGTCATAAGTTTCTGTTAACTCGAGATAATTTTTAACAGACATTTTATTTTATTAGATTATATAAAATTTTATTGCAGCACTGTTACTTTAGATATTAATTGTTGTATGATCTGCTCGCCCTTTGGTGATAATAATTTTTTTTGTTGTTGTTATCATAGCTCGCTGGGTTTCTTTTGTTGGAGCGATTTCTGAGATAACTTGTTTTATTTCAGATGTAGTTGGTGGATCACCTTTTATTTTATCAGCTATTTTTTGTCCCACCGCAGTCCCAGCGGCAGATGCAGCCCCAGTTGCAAAAGCTTTACCAGCGTCAATAGCAATTGGTGCAACTTTACGTGCTATACCCGGAATATTTTCAAAAACTTTAGTGAATATATTTCCAAAAAATCCTCCAACTATTTTTCTTCGATAAACGTTTTTTCTTTGTTTCATTATATTTGATGTTGCATAATTTTTACTTTTGATCGCGTAGATTTAAATAATAAGTTACAACTTCATTATTAACATGTAACTGTTTTCCTGATTGATCTGTCAACTGCATTATTATACTTGATATTTGATCTTCAACGTTTAAAGGATAATATATAATATGTCGTGGAGATATTTGCATGAGAGAACCTGGCGGGACTTCTGGTGAGAAACTGTAAATCGTTTGACCTTTGCAACCTTTTGATGTATAAGAACCAGAAGCAATAGAACAATTTACTAATATTGTATTTACTTCTGTTATATTTGATGACAGTTCACTGTCATATGTAATAGGCTGATCAAGTGCAGTGTAAGTTTTTTCAGTAAATCCTAACAGTTGTGCAATACTTCTTTCTCTTGGTTCAAGATTGATTGCTATATTTTTCAAAGTTATCCTAGTTCGCAATGTGTTATAATTTGCTTCTAATTCAATATTATCAGCTACACCGTCAGCTTTTGTGATGAGCTCTTTGATTGTCTTGTTTAGATCAGTAATATTATAAGCTCCTTGCGGAATTTTTATTTTTTTGTTGTAGATATTGGAGATGTTGTAATCATAGTAAAATACATTTCATCGTTAACATCATTTTTCACGTTAGGTATAGCATTCCAGCAAGGACAAGAAATTAATCCAATTTCATATTGTTTTGTAGGATCTAGTTGGATAGGTGGAATATAATTTACTGAAACATTTGCGCTATCTATCGCAGACTCACTAGAGTTTAGTAATAATGTTGTTTG
Organism: Potamilus streckersoni; assembly: GCA_016746295.1. Taxonomy (NCBI): domain Eukaryota; kingdom Metazoa; phylum Mollusca; class Bivalvia; order Unionida; family Unionidae; genus Potamilus; species Potamilus streckersoni. The sequence continues at coordinate 75,388 of JAEAOA010001189.1, forward strand.
CATTCCTTTAATGTTATATCATTTTACAAAATTAAATCGCGGTGTAAAGTTTCATATTCGTCAGATGTTAATAATTCACTCGATCTTAGATGATCAAGTATGTCAATGATTTCATTATCAAGTTCAACACTAACATTCACAGCTTCCTTTGACGATATTAATAACATTAATCTACCTATCATTTCAGTATTTGAAGTAAATACTTTTACACCAGTTCCTGTTCTTACTCTACTTTTTTGTATACGAGATTTATCAAAAGTAAAAAATTTCCTTCTAAAACTCCACCCACTACCAAAAGGTTTTGCTCTAATATTTTCTGCTGTTTTTTTTTAAACGTGAGAGCAATGACACCGTTTCTCATTCTATCATAAAGTGGAAGCATATCAACAATTTCTGTAACCGTGTTTATTTCATCTTTAGCAGTAACTCCGTCATTAAATATTACATCTAATCTATCGAGTAATTCTTGATATTCTACATCAGTCCAATTGCTTATATCATCAATACCCCTTATATTTTCTTTGTTTAAAAAATCATCATATTCACTACCTTTTATCTCATCATTTGCTCTTTTTGTAAAATGAAATCTTTGATCTCCAGCTTCCATAAACTTTACAGTAAGCTCACCGACTTTGATATCTCAAAGACGTTGCTCCTCTTTGATATCTTTTATATCTCCTTATAAATTTGTTATAATATTTGTTATTCCTTGCGTTGTTAACTCTGCTAATCTTCGCTCAAGTTCCAGCGGATTGTTTATCAATCGATCTGTTTCAGCTTGTCTAGCCAAAGGATCAGCTATATTTGCTGTAAGGGCCTCAATCAGTTTTCGTTTTTCTTCATCAGATCTAGTAACAAGTTTTGCAGCAGCTGCTTCTTGTTGTTCTCTAACAATTCCAACCAAACCTTTTTCCTGTAGTTGCTTAAGTTCTTCTTCTGATAGTGGTTTAGTTTCAGGTTGTTTACCTAATAGTGCTTCAGTAACGGCTTGAAAATTGTAGCTGTTGCTTCTGTAGCAGTTACTTGCCCACATCGTGCTTCTTGTATTTTTTGCTTAAGTGATGCCTGAGATTGAGCAAGTTTTTTTTAGATCTTCTATGTGTTGTCTGTATCTTGCTCGTTTGTACATTATTATAATTATAAATTTTATAAAATTGAAACGCTTTACTGTAAGTAACTGTTAATACAACAGCGAAACATTTTAGTTGGATCATTTGTAAGTTTATCAAACAAGAAAAAGTTAAATTTATCTTTTGTAGCATTACGGTAAAGTTCAATAAACTTATCTTTTGTCACGCCACCGCATTGCTCGCTTGCAATATTTCTAACGTCAACATTATCCAGTCCTGGAAATAAAATAAAACAACCCGTATTTCGCCTAATAAATCTATCAGCATTATAAAATCCTTGAGCGAGATAAAGAGAATTACACTTTTTGTTACGTGACAGTGAGAAATATGATCTTATTTTATTCATCTCCATGTTATTTAGAGGAATATCGTCAAAAACTACTATCTTATGTTCATCTGCATCAAGTTGATTAACTGGAATAAGATCTTCTGGCTGCCTAATTATAAAAAAATCTTCACCAACTTTAAGATCATCACGAAGCTTGTTATTATATTCGCTTAATAACTCATACTTATCTTGCTGTGGATTGATTGTGTAAATATAAACTCTGTCGTAGTTAAAATTATCACCAAGAAGCAAATTCATAAGCAAATTTGTTTTCCCCGATCCAGTTCGCCCAACAATAAAATAATGACAATCAGGAAGTTCATTGTTATGTTTATGCTTCACTAGTTTCTCTGTATCAAAGTTTAATATCAACGATTTTGCCATTTTGTATAATATTAAACTAGTGTTGCTAATTTTATCTAAGACAGTAAATAATGAGCTACTATACAAAATTTGGAACACTATCAAATTTATCCACAAAAGGTTACCAAGGTGACTTATCCAAATATGCAACTCTTGATCAGCTCAAAAATGAAATCAATAATTTACTAAATCTTACCAGCGTAGATCCAGATGAAGTCGTCATTTTTCAGGACAAAGAAGGACGATTAAAGACGAGTAACGTAAAACTGTCAGATGTAGTTGTACGAAATCCAAGTGGGAATATTGTTATGACACAAAACAAGATTACAGATCTTGGAAACCCAACTGAGGATGGGGATGCTGTCAATAAAAAATACGTCAATGATTGGGACGCTTCAATTAATAATGAAATCACAGCGCTCAAAACTGATTTTACCAGTCACGTGAACAAATTTTTAAGTTTTCGCAGAAACATAAACAAAATTAGAGATGAATTTTTTGGAAATCCATCAAATGTTAGCATTACACTCGCTAATATTAACACAAATCTCAATGATATTAACACAAAACTCAATGATATTATTAGTGGAATTCCTAATATTGTTGAGAAAACGAATATGATTAAAATTCCCCACAAACAGATTAAAAATATTGTGTATACTGTTGCATCCGGTTATAGTGGATGGACATCACAAAACAAATCTATCAAATATATTGCAGAAGTTACCGGTGTGTATAGATTGTCAGTGTTTAGCAGTGTAAAGTTTAAAATATTTACCACATATTCATGGCGTTATTTAGATGATGACATATTTGGAATATTATCTGTAATATTAAACAAAAATTCTGAGGAGGAATTTACACTTGAACCAACTGATAAAAATTTTGTAGGTCCCTATGGGTGGTGTTTGGAATTTGTAGCTGATTTATCATAACTATGTAAACAAATATTATAATGAAAAGAAGTATAGTTGATTTTAATCACATTTCAAAAATATTCCAGAACAAGATGTGGACGCACTAATACAATACTATAAATATTATCATAAAAAACTTTGGTGTGTTAAAAAATGTTACAAATACTACAACAAGATCCTTCGAGTAATATCATATCTACCCTTGTTAATGACCAGTTCTGGTATAATTTCAAGTGGGGTATCATTAAATCCATTTTTGTTAATTATATCTGGTATTGGTGTTTCACTGACAGCGGCGTGTAAAAAAGTAGAACCAAGACTTTTGATAAAAAAGCACGGATGTTTAAATTAAAACTTACAAGAAACTACTTGATCAGATCCGGTCTTACCTACGAGGAGTTAAATATAATATGGATGATTTATTACGTGAATTTCGTATTATTGACAATATGTTAACAGATATTCTACCAATGAGGGTTAGTAAGTATGAAAAAAAATATCACAAAAAATATGAGTAACATAAAATTTTATCTAAACTTAAGATATAATATAACTAAAATAATATCATTTTCATTCTAATGCTAATTTAATTTCCACCTTGTTAACTGAAACGTTCTAATGCACAGTTTAATTTTCATCCTGTTATCTGATAAAAAATTTGTGGTAAAATCTATTTGCCGTCTTTAGAATAATCATATTCCACACATACGCTGTTCTAACAAATTCATCACTTCTGTTGACAGAGTTTATCGCATTCCAACACCTGTTGTTTTGTCTGGTTACAAAATATCTGTCTACATAGTAGTATAGGGAAATGAGGGTTTGGCGGGGGTGGGGGAGGAGGTGTGGGGGGGTGAGCCAAAACCCTCATTTCCCTATACTACTACACTGGGTAGTATTTCGTATACACTAAACGCACACTATGTAGTATTTAGCATATACTGCATGCACACTTTGTAGAATTTGCTATTCGCTACATGTACACTATGTAGAATTTAGTATACGGTACATGCACACTATATAGTATTTAGTATAAAGTACATGCATGTTATATAGTATTTAGTATACTCTGCATCCACACTATGTTGTATTTATTATATGCTACAACCACACTATGTAGTATATAATATACACTTCATGCACTCTCGATAGTATTTAGCATACAGTACATGCACACTTTGTAATATATTAGAAATTGACAACAGCAATCTGACAACAATATTATTACTTTTCTTACCGTTGTATGCGTACTCTTTTTGGCACAATTTACGCACAGCTTCTCACATGTGCTTATTTTCCTTGGATGCTGGACCATCCATCACTATTTTCCTGAACCCAAAAATAAGTGTACATACTTCAACGGGCATTTTTCAAGGAGAGGAATGCAATGGTTCACCCGACATATTTTGGCTAGTCACGCAGATATGAATTTGTTCATATATATTTTTAAATACATAATAAAGCCTATCCGACAAGAGTAATTTTTCATTATTCACATCCAGTTCCCGAAAAATAAATCCTGAGAAATTCTTTCAAAAATTTCTGAAACAAACAAACAAAAAAAAAATGATCAAAAATCATTGCTTTACAGTATATAAATCTACATTTGTTCAGAAAATGTTACCTTATCATAAATGATGAATGACGTGAACAACTGGTTTATAAAAACAATTTACTTTTTTCATTCTTGTTTCCGAGTAACTTAGGATTTATTGTTGAGTTCGAGTGCTTAGTTTTTTGTTGCTGTCAAATGATATTTTATTATGATCAATGGTCAGCCCACCACCACTATGTCCATATAAATGTACACGGTTTCACAAAAGTTTGTGTAGCAGCTTCATGCAAATTATACACGTCACAGTCTTGCACAAGTTTTGTGTGTACAAGCTTCATGAAAGTTATACACTTGTACTGTTTTATACGAGCTTGTGTGTACCAGTGTCATGCAAATTATACACGTTACAGTCTTGCACAAGTTTTGTGTGCACCAGCTTCATTGTGTTCCAAGTCCATGGTTTGGTGAGAAATGTGACATCATTTCTTTCCTGAACAGACGTGTGCCTTTGTGTTGTTGGTACGTATGCCTTGTCCACAAGTAGTACATAATCACAGGATTTTATTGTCGCACATTTTGCCAGTGAAAATTTCTTATTTAGATGCTGTTGGTAATATGCAGGCTGACAAAAGTGCCCTGACAAACTGAACAATGTGCTCATTCCTGTTCTTCGTTCAGTTAGGATTTAGAGGCTAAACGTCCCTCACATTTCGATCCGCAATGCTTGTGTTGTTCTCAATTGTTATAGCAATAGTCACATTTCCTACAGTAATAACCGTATCTCAGGAAAACAGTCATCGTGGTGATAGCATTGTGAATGTTCATTGTGATGATAGACGCGAAAGTATTTTCCATGTTTGAAATCTTTTCCTCAAAATTGCATAGGTCCACCTACTTCTTGAGGGTGCACTTTCAATGTATAACGTGGAGCCAAGACGTCTTGCAACTTTTGTATTTAAGGAATGCCACAAGCAGTGTCTTCGGATATCTCCGCTTAATGTAATAGGATTTCTGCTTCACTTCGATGATTGGCTTGGTTAGATTTTTCAATTTTCTGTCTGTTCCTTTTCCATTCTACTGTGTCGTTCTTGTCTGCATACTTTCGTCCCACCATCATAGTACGGTCTAATCAGACCTTGTCTTGAAGATTGCCCATTTTAACGCGGCCCCTTTTTGTGATGCGAAAGTCGTCCACCAATACTATTGTGTGGCTTTCAGTCCATTGGAGAAGTGAAACGTGGGTCATGAACAGTGTTGCTTTTCCATTGGTGATGTGAAACTAAAACTTGTCATTGGATTCCTGCACCTGTTAAAACTTGTGAATGACTTTAGAAGGTGTCAGTTCTGCTGAGCTGCTAAACTCGATCCAAACGGGGGACTTTAAACTGTCGTGATTAATGGAAAGTCTCAAGCGATCATTTTCTTTGGCTTCACAATGATGTTTCAGATTGGTTAGGAAAGAATTCCACACATCGGTGATGAACCCTTTGCTTTTTACAAAGGTACATCAGGCTTGAAATCTTTAAACTTCCCGGTGTATGTGTAGGCTGTACTTATAAATTTTCTATACGATCGTTTCTCCATCTCTCGAATGTGATAATAATTTATGGGGCTTACTGGTGGTGATGGACTTTGACTGGGTCTCGTCTCTCTGGGCCGGAATTCTAGCTCACTCATCTCATCTTCAAAATCGCTAGCAAGAATTTGAGCCAAGAAGTCAACTACTGTGTGAGGTGAGAAATCACGTTTTTGCCTCTTACTTTCTTCTCCTTTATTTACGAAATAATGCGATCATTTCATCTTGATTACAAAAAATCAAATGAGTATATTTAAAACGCCATGAACCCCTATATAAATTGCTAGTGCCCTCCCTCTCATTATTCAATTCACTCTCAAGATGATCAGTACGATGGAGGATCCCACACAGATCGAACTTCTGATAAGACCTTTGCAAGGCGTCATAAGAAATTTTTCTTCAAATAAGCCGACTTACAACTCCCCCTGCTTTCGAGATAAAAGTCAAATTACTTTCTATATCTAAGCATTGAGCTACAGAATGTCCAGACCGACAAAAGAGTAAGACCATTGTCCAAAGAGACAAAAGTCGAGATACCTGTTATCATTGACAAGAGAGAGCACATTGGTCTTCAGAGTGCCCTAAGAAACAACAGGAGCAGGAGGAGGAAGAAGAATGAACATCATCGGCAAAAGGAGAAACACAAGAGGTTCGGAAAGAGAAAACAGAAAAGCAAACAAAGATTGAAAAAATAAGGAAGAAGAGGAGGTAAAAATTGTGAAAATGAAGACATTCAAAAAAATTATAAATAAAAACAAACAATGAGTGAACAAAACAAAGATGCAGAAGAAGTCTATACACTTTTTTATAAGGTTTTGTGTTGAGTTGTCAATTGGATTAGAAATATTTATACTAGAATAGACCAGACTGAAAAACCTTATCTGTCTCTGATTTTGATGTTTTAGAATAAGGGCCTACACTCACGCATTAAAGAATATAAGGGACTCCTTGATCCACACAAACTCAAAAAAGGCTGATTAAGACTTGACCTATTTGTTTGTTTCATTATTAATATGCATATTTCTCACATGGTGGTATTTGGCATTAGTGCAAAACTTGCTATTTTGTATTACTGATTGGATTGCTAATATGACAAAACTTTTTAAGGTAGTGTCTTTAAAAAGTAATGAGCTCCATAAATACAAAATGCATTTCAATGTATGGATTATGTATGATTGTATCCATCCTGAGCTTTATTTACCATCTCTTCTATTGTCCCATTATCATTAAATTTAATATACTCAGCCGTTCCATTTATTCTGATATCAGCAAAAGATTGTTTCTTTTTTTTTTCATTTCTGAGGCACAGCTCCCTGGGGACTAATCCTTGCTGTTAACTACTGTATCTTATTCAAAGTTATGCCACATTCTTACCACAACCAACACAAGGATAAATTTTCCACACACAGCACCTTGCTGTAATCATATCACACTTTGCTTTAAACATATCAATCACCTGTTCAATATAAAATCTTGAACTCGAGTAACATAAAAGATTCCACTATAAATGAGATCATCAAATCAAAAATAATTGATATCATCAATTTTAGAACCAGATTTATTGACTTTAAACCAATGTTGGTTAGAATCTGTCATATTATATGTTACAAATAGAGACATTATTCTTTTGACAACATCACAGTTAACAAATATAGAGTAAGCCTGTGGTCAGTTTGCCAAACAGAAAGGTAGCCTCTATCAGACTCTGCTTAATGACATCATGTTGATAACAGTTACATGTATTGACAGAGTAAATTCAAATGTGAAACATAATATACTAGGAAAATTTTACTATAAAAATGATTAAGAGCAAATCTGCCTAACCCAAAAATTAAAACACTATTGCAATGTTTGTTCTCCTGTATGTAATCTCATGTGCATCTTCAAGCACTATTGTGTCTAAATATTTTATTACAAGGTTCACATCTCATTGGTTCATCTCCAGTAAGAATCCTTCTGTGATTATGCAAAATGGATGTGGAAGGTCATGGTTTTGAACCCTGACTGAGTCATACCAAAGACTTTAAAAAGGGTACAAACAGCTGCTTTGCTTGGTGCTCAGAATTAAGTGGTTAGTGTTAGGACTGGTTGGACTGGTGTCAGGACAATGTGACTGGGTGGGACATCATGCCACATGAAAAAAACAACTGTACAGCCTTTAATGTTTTTTCTCCTGTATGTATCCTCATGTGTACCTTCAACCACTATTGTGTCTAAACATTTTATCACAAGGTTCAATGGTTTATCTCAAGTGTTTCCTTTTTGTGACACTATATCACAAACTTCATATCTGAATAGTTTATCTCCAGTATGTTTCATTATGTGGATCTTCAAAGAAGAACTCTGCCTAAATATTTTTTGACAAAATACACATTTGAATGGCTTTTCTCCAGTATGTGTCATCATTTGGCTCTTAAGATTTCTGTATTGCCAAAACATTTTATGACAAATTTGACATTGAAATGGTTCATCTCTAGTATATTGCATCATGTGTGCCTTTCAAGAAAAATGAAAGGCAAACTCTGTATCACAAACTTTGTGTTTGATTGGTTTGTTTGTTCTCCAGTATGTATCCTCATTTACCCCTTCAAACAATTACCTTAACTAAATATTTTTTGACAAAATTCACATTTGAATGGTTTATCTCCAGTATGTATCATCACATAAACCTTCAAAAAATAACTGCCTAAACATTTTGTATCAAAGTTCACATTTTAATGCTTTATCTTCAGACTTGTGTGCTTCTTCATACAAGTAATTGATGCAAACATTTTATCACAAAAATTCACATTTCATTGGTCTATATACAGCATGAATCTGTTTATGTCTCTTCAAATGATTGTCACAAAATGATTTAATACAAGCTACACATTTGCATGGTTTATTTCCAGTATGAAACATTTCATGTCTTCTGAAATAACTCATGCCACCAATTTTTTAATCAGAAACTTAACACTGGAACAGTGTATCTCCTGTATGTATGATCATGAATGTCTTCACATAGCTTTTCTCACTAAATGTTATCACAAATTCACATTTCAATGGTTTACCTACAGCATGAATCTGTGTGTTTCTTCAAATGATTAATGATATGTTATAATTAATTATCACAAACATAACACTTTCATGGTATGAATCTTTTTCATGTCTTCTTAAATGTCTGCTGTTGCTAAATGTTTCATCGCAAACTTCACACTTGAATGGTGTATCTCCAGTATGTATCATCATGTGTGTTTTCAGATAATTAGTTTCACTAAATGTTTTATCACAAACATCACATTTGAATGGTTTATCTTCAGTATGAATCTGTATATGTCGCTTTAAATGATTAATTGTCACAAAACGATTTATCACAAACTTCATATTTCCATGGTTTATTTCCAGTATGAATTAGTTTGTGTCTTCTTACATGACTCCTGCCACTAAATGTTTTATCACAAACATCACATTTGAATGGTTTATATACAGCATGTATATGATTCTTCAACTGATTATTTTCACGAAATGATTATCACACACTTCACATTTGCATGGATTATTTCTAGTATGAATCCTTTCATGTCTTCTTAAACTGCTGCTATTGCTAAATGTTTTATCACAAACTTCACACTTGAATGTTTTATCTCCAGTATGTATTCTCATGTGCCGCTTCACATAACTATTGTCATTAAATGTTTCATCACAAACGTCACACTTGAATGGTTTATCTCCAGTATGTACCCTCGTATGTTTCTTCGCATAACGATTGTCACTAAAAGTTTTATCACAAACGTCACACTTGAATGGTTTATCTCCAGTATGTATCCTCATGTGTGTCTTCACATAACTATTCTTACTAAATGTTTTATCACAAACTTCACATTTTAATAGCTTTTCTCCATTATGTCTCCTCGTATGTTTGTTCAAAGCAGCATTCCTGATGAACATTTTATCACATACTTTACATTTGAAATGTTTATGTTTTGTTTCCATCGACATCTTCCAAGCACCGCTCTGGATAATAATGTACCAGAAGGCCTTAGAACACAATAAATTTCACAATATTGTCTCTACATTTGTTTCTCAATACTGAACTTTCCACTGTGTGACAATCAGTACAAATCACATATTGATCTAATATATCTTCAAAGATGACTTTACGGTTTAGTTCTTGTCAAGGGTTGTTCTGCATTTTTTTGAGAGGCTGAATTGTAAACAAAACACCAGGCAAAGGAACACATATTTCACTTCCGGGTCATCACCATGACCTTATTACTCAATGTGCACTGTCGCCGAAATACGCACAGACAACCACACCATAAGCTCACATTCTAAAGAATAAACAATTGCCTTTAAATCCTTACAAAGAATGCCAAAATCTAACTCTAGTATCACCACCAATTTCAGTCAGGAAAAAGTTATTTAAAAATAGACTGGGACTATATTCGTGGCTACTGAACCGGATTTTATTAATTGTGTATTGATTCCTGAAAGGGTCAATATTTTTGTCAAACTTTATATTTTGCATGCCACTACTGTTTCAACTTCATACATAAAGTCTTTTGAAATTTTCTTGCAAGCAAAACATGTGACAGCTGTCAGAAAGTGTCTAGTGCTGGTGTTCTATAGGATGAAATTTGAGGTACAATTGTTCTTAAGAAACCAAAACTAAATTTGCTATATCTTCCTTAATTATAGGAATTTTTCAATGCAGTATAAACCTAATTTTAATACTTGATAAGGCCTGTCTAAAAATATTCTTGAAATTAAAAAATATTGATATATTAAATTTTAAAGGAAATTTAAATAAATATTTAAATTTTAAAAACATTTTATTTTTAAAAAATGAAATTTTCATACAAGTTAAAACATTCAGTTTGACAAATTTAAGACAGAAAAGTTGATTAATGAATGGCGTTTAAAACAAATGGTATTTTGGGTCTGTACAACTGATAATACTATTCCCAGGGGTACTGAAGCATGACAGCTCACAGTGATTTGGACAGCAAATTGCAATATGCCTATCCAGATGCATATAGGTGTACATACTTAAGAAACAAGGGCAGGTGCTATGTTCCACATTTATTGTTTCAGGTACTTGCACAGTTGCTTGTATAACTAAAAGCCCATTCAAATTTAAAGTTTTGATGGAACCACTACCATGTTTTATAGCAAATATGCATTCCATTTTAATGCCGATAACTACAAAAGTCAACAATGCAATATGAAAATACAGTTTCACCTTTTTCACTTTACTGAAAAATGATGCGACTCTCTCTCATGAAGATCTAAGCCATGTCTTTGAGATGCTGTATATCAGTGTACTGATATGAACTCATATTGGGCAATTATAGCAGCAGACTGCACATGTCCTTATGAGACCTTGCTATCACCATTGGACTACTGGAGAGCTTCCAAATTGATCCAACTCATACTTTGTTCCAGATACCAGACTAGACCTGAAAAAATATAACATGTTTCACTTAATTCTGAAAAAAATAGATGTAGGCAAATGAAGTTAAAATGTGTTAGATATGGTGATTTCAAAATAACATTCAGCTTGCAAATATGGGTAAAAAAGGTAAACTTGACAGAGTGACACTCAAAGATGTGAAGTTCTGGGCATGTATTAAAGTGATATATGCATCCGAAAAATAGACGATGTTTTTACAAGCATATTTAGCCATTTACAGGTTAAATTCCTAATCAGACAGAGTATGTATCATGAAGTTTAGGGCAATGTTGGAACGGTGAGGTTTGATCATTGGTGCAAACATTGATACATACCAGTATAGTGGAAAATCAAATGACAATATACCAAATTAAAATTTATTACTATAAGCAATCCTATTCATGAAGGAAAAACAATTTTAAATATTGTGAGTGAATATAGCAAAATGTGGCCACACAGATCAACTATAGGTGCCAATAGATCCTATATCATCAACTAAATGTGAAATTTGCATCCCGAAAACTTGTAAACAAGGATGGATATTTGAATGTGTGGGACATATGCAATCTACGTTTTAAAATCACATGTGCAAACATGACTCAAATAATCTGTTTGAACATTTTTAGTCTATTTTTAAGAGTCTTGGCTACCAAGTTATTAAGTTCAATGATTCAATGATTCAATGGAATCAGATATCAGCTGATGCTGCAATACCGCCCTCTGTCAACGTACTAAATTGAAATGTGTTACCATACAGAGCAAAATGTGGCCACACAGATCAACTATAGGTGCCAATAGATCCTATATCATCAACTAAATGTGAAATTTTCATCCCGAAAACTTGTAAACAAGGATGGATATTTGCATGTGTGGGACATATGCAATGTACTTTTTAAAATCACATGTGCAAACATGATTCAAATAATCTGTTTGAACATTTTTAGTAGATATATTCATGATGAAAATACCATCTTGGGATATTTTAAGTGCACACAGTCAACACTGAGCCTTACAGATTCACTATAGGTACCATGTCAGCCTAACAATGTCAACTTTCGATTCCAAACATTCCAAAATATATGCGTATTTGTTCATGTCAGCTATGTAACCATGTTAGGATCAGTTGTAGAAAGTTAAATTCAAATAATCTGTTTGAATATTATGTAATCTTTAAAGTGTTAGATAACAAATATTATTAGTCATTAATAATGCATAAAGCAAAATGGATCATGAGAATTCCCATATTATCATCTGGGCCACAATGCAGCACTATATCAATCAACATCTTAAAGAAACTGAACAATAAAATGGAATGCATTCTGTGTTCAACTTACATCATTTTGCTGTTTTCTTACATGCAATGGTAAATATACCTGGGTAAAGTATATTTTACACCTCTGACTTGTATTTCATTCTCTGACAGCTTAATATGATTTTGTAGAGAACTCGAACAGGTTCTAGTATAAAGTCTTCATCTCTTTCCTCTCACTAAATACCCTATAACTATGTTTATAAACAAGTACTGATAGCTATACAAGCAGATATGTGATACTGGGGAAGTCACCCAATCATAAACACATAAATTAACTACTTGGACCCCAAATAAAAAGTTTCAGTGACCTAAAGGTACAAAGCAAAATATAATTTTTGTCTTCATGTATTTTAAATGAGGGTCTCATTTTGACTAATAAAGATATTTTCTCTGATCAAATTTGACAAATATCCATCATTTGAGCTTGTATATGGTGTAGGAGTATATATATGGTGATATCATTTAAAATCATTCCAAAAAATATTATATATGTGTATACTTGGTGGAAAAATTTTATTTTTAAGTGTACTGTAAATTTCATTTAAATTTTTAAAATTAAAATTATTTTTTATTTTTAATTTCATTTTTATATTTTGAAAGTCAATATACATAACATAATAAAATTTCATGTGTATGTCATTAAAAATAAAAATTTTATATCAGTTTCAAGTTTTTACTGACAGACCTTAGAACACAATTAATTTCACTGTATTGTCTCAGCATTTGTTTTGTAGTAATGACTTTTCCAATGTGTGACAATCAATACAAATCATATGTTAATGTAAAATACCTTCAAATATGACTCTACGGTTTAGTTCTTGTCAAGGGTTGACCTGCACGTTTTTTAGAAACTGAATTGTAAACAAAACACCAGGCAACGGAACACAGATTTCACCTCCGGATCATCACCATGACCTTATTACTCAATGTGCACTGTCGCCGACATACACACTGACAACCACATCATAAGGTCACATTTTACAGAATAAACAATTGCCTTTAAATCCTTAGCAAGAATGCCAAAATCTAACTCTAGTATCACCACCAATTTCAGATAGGAAAACGTGATCTAAAAATAGACTGGGACTACATTCGTGGGTACTGAACCGGATTTTATTAATTGTGTACTGATTCCAGAAACATCACGGTTCAAGACCCTGGAAGTCTAATAAATTTTTCTGGCTAATGACAGATATAGTTGATTCCGGCATTTCTTCTGATTTGGCCACAGTTACGGACTTTTAGTCTGGGTGTCATCATGTGAAATATTAAAATAAAATCAATCGAAAACACACATAATTCTTTCCTTTTTTCTTTTTTTTGTAGTTTCCGGAAAAATATATATGAAGAGAATACAGTAGTCTGATTATTAGACTATATTAAATAGACAATTTAAAAGTAGAGTGCAATTTTCATTTATTTTCTCAAGCAATTTCTGTATCATGTGCAACCATCCTTTGTATATCCACCTGAGATAAAACAACCCTTGTAGATAAGAATAAAAAAATAAACAACATAAAAGTAGAGTGCAATCTTCATTTCATTTATCAAGTAATTGAGCCTTTTGGCATCTCGTGATTCCAACATTGATATCCCCACATGAGATAAGATATCCTGAAAAGATAAGAATAAAGAAAACGAAAAGAAAAAAATATAGTTATTTGATCGAAATACGCCAGTCTCATCAATTGTATGTTAGAGGACAATATTATTTTGGAGATGCAATAACCAAAAGATAATAAATGTATTCATATCAACCATTACTAACAGTTTCTCAACTTATTCAAGCTTGCATAGCTAGCTGTGCGTCTTTTGAAATAGAGGAATGGAACAATACGTATATACAAATACGGAACCGAGTATACTCAGAAAGAATCAACAGATTAATTCTTACACAACTAGAGGTGACATATCTTCAAAACTTCCATTTCAATAGATCCCTAAGAAAGTTGAGTAAATTGAATGAGAGACTTATTTTGGAAGCACTACGTAAATTTTGCACTGTGGCAGTTCCCCACTCCATGTTTCGAAGACGTGGAATTTTTTTTTCTCCACCTGCAAGAACTACAATGAGACAGATTTTGTTGGTATTTATTCCGCTCCCACACTACCAACTTGTTTCAGACGAGATTTTAATTCCACTTGGAAACTGTATTATTTCTTCTGTTTTGACGATAACACTTCAACATATTCCGAGTTTAGTGATGCTTTTAAGGCAATCAAGCCGTGGAAGGCAAAGGACGTTGTTGCGTCAGCGGGTCCTTCGTCTGAACAAATGGCGGCTGCCATAAATGGCCCAATAATGATGAATAAAACTCACTGGCGTATCTAGTGAGTAATCTCCTTGAAAGCATTTTTCGTTATCTTGTCAGCATAAAAGACTGCTAATTAAATAGATGCAAAATACACATCTGCCTGGAATCATTACACTGGCTATACAAACATTGTGTCCACACTCATACCAGGGCACCACCCTTGTTACGTCATGGGGTGCAAACTTAAACATTAGAGCAAGGTAAACCCAACAAGCATTCAAGTTTCCAAAATATAAACTTATTTCAATAAAATGTTTAATGAAACAAAACGAAAGAGATTTAATAAATAATGTACAATGTATGAATTGGTAGATATAATTTTAATAATCCCAATAATATACAATACATTTCTCACTAATCCGACAATTTTTGTAAAGTATTATATTGTGAGTATGTTAAAGTGTGGTAACACGTAATGACATTAAATTTAAAACAAGAATTAATCCAAATGTTTTAGTTCAAAGTAATCTCGTGATTAAAGAATATCACCGACGTCCTTGAAAATTTCACATAATCCGAATGAATTAATTCAATATTCTAATCTTTGAATATAATTACTTAAACCAACAAGGTATTGTTTAACTCAATGAATACTCACTCTAATATAAAAAGAAATCAACATTACAAACATCCCCGTCACTAACTAACGTTATGTGAACGAAAGTATAAACTGTGTTTATATATTTATTATATAGTGTCCTTTTATATTTCAAATAAACAAATCTGATTCACTGAATTTTCTCAACAATTAAATCTTAATATAAATATAACTCAGACTGTCCCAACCAAAAACAGTCCTTCACATCTTACTGAACTAGTGAAACGCTAGCGTAATTGCATTTCGAATTTCCACGCTACCTGAATTCCTTACTCGCTCGTCATTTTTGACCTGCTCATTTGTTAATTTCACCTTAGATCGGCCTTGTTGTGAATAGCGATTGAAGATATAAGTTCTTTTACGGTAGTATTAACCATTGATTTTAAGGAATAACATATACTCGATATCCTAAAAGAACTTAAATGATAATGATTTTTATATTCAAAGATGCTACCTAATTCAGAAACATCTTTGTCTTTAAAAAAGCCCGAAATATTTATACCATAAAGCTCTCTTATATCTAATAGAGAACATACATGTAATTAATACTGTATAAACATGTGAATGATAAATAATATATACCAAAAAATGCCATACTATGCACGTGAAATTGGCCCTGCAATGTACTTTTCTCCCTTGGTGTGACAGACTTCCATGTTATATGATTGTAACAACAATCGCAACAATCTTTGATTCTTAATCTTGACTTTACTAATGAAAGCGATGTTGTTGTGATCCCTGGAGACAACGACTGGAGAAGAAGCTTCATTAACATAGACTCAAGTGTTCCCATTATCAAAGCCAAACTTTCCTTTACCTATTTTGAGATGATCTCCTAGTTGCTTATTCAATTTCCTTAAACATTAACAATCATAATGATCCACACCATTGCGATGTCTCTGTAACAGTACTCCATCAACTCCTGTCACTCGCATCTACATAAATTGTCAGTTATTCGGTGAAATGTGGAGCCGACAGAACTGTTATATTTTCTCTTTGTTCTTTAACTCATCAAACGTATCCTACTACTTCTTGATCATTAAATCATCCTCGTCTTACACAGCAAAGTTTTCATAGGTTCAGCAATGATTGAAAATAAGAACACAATTTTCCATAATAACCATACATGCCCGAAACTTGTCTCAGTTGCATCATCAAATTAGATCGACCTTGACGCGAATGGAACCCTAACAATTTAATGTATACGTTCTTTTATGGAAGTATTAACCACCGAAGTTAATGATATCTCATATCGTTATAGACATTTGAAAGTCTATTACGTATTTTGTTATGTTAATTGCTGCTGATGTCTTTTATTCTTATTCATGGGGTAATCGGTATCTATTTTAAATTCTTGTTCATTTTATAAGATACTTAACAATTCATTTTCAACTATAACTAAATAGTGATAACACTTAGGTAAAATCTGAAATATTTATTCTTGCTTGAAATCCCTATTTAAGCTTAATACTTTAATGTATGTTAGTTTTTTGTAACTTTTGTTCTGTCTGCCTTGCTTGCATTATACAGTCAAGAATGGTTATATCACAGAGTCAAGAGTTATATTCCACATATATATTACAAAAAGATCACAAATCATGGCTCCAGTTAGGACTTTCCGATAACGATTGGCCTTAATTCAAATTCAGGGCAGGACGGAAAAGGATCTTTAATCAAACAAATTTATAATTAAGTCTCTAGTTTTCATTGATGGAAGAACCGAGAACGAAGAGATTGCCGAATCAGATTGTATTTCAGGGTCGCCTAACGTGGGTACGTGAGAAAGCTTGCCAGAAGCTTATGGATGTTTCAAAAAATGATTCCTGAAGATATAGTACTGCAGGATCATGTTCGTTTAAAAGCAGAATGATAGCTTGTAGTTGGCTTTACGTCCACTGTATGCTTCTGTTCTTCGTTATAAGTTTAAAGGGAAGATTAAGGAGTTAGTTTAGACCTTTCGCAGGGGGGAATATGTGTGGTTATTTCCCTGGACGAAGTATTGAAGTGCATTTATTTTTGGTAGTTCTGGAGCGATCTTTAGCACATGAAAGAGCTTCTGCACTAATGCCTCCAAACTTGTTATAGAGTTTGTTGGGGTCATCTGACCCATTTTGCACATGTATAACTTGCATGAGGCTGGTATGCACAAAGCTTGTGTGAAACTATGCACATGTATAACTTGCATGAGGCTGGTACGCACAAAGCTTGTGTGAAACTATGCACATGATAACACACAAAACATAATGAAACTGCATGTGTATAATATGCATGAATGAGGAATTGAATAAAGGAATATTATTGATATTTAAACAGTAGTGCTATATTGGAGATTATTAGATATACAAGTACCTTGGTTTCTACATCATGTTACTCTTTATTTTAACATATGTTTGTAGCCCTAGATTTGGAATTTTATCAATTACAATCAAGTTCATATAATTTATATTCCAAAATGGTCATGATAAAGCAATTCTTATATTGGAAAATAAAATCCAAGAATCACAGAGAAAAAGTCTCACAATAAAGTATTCACAAACTAAATTAGTTATTCAGAACTTACAGAAAAAAATTCATTGATTTCATGAGATGAAATTGATTAATGTGTCATTGATCAGTTGTTAGATATTTTAGGAAATACACTATCAGGATTCACAAAATGCAAGACCCAAAATAAGATTGCTTTTCTTTAGTAGCTATTTAACCCCTATGTTGTTGTTTTATAAATATTGGTCATTATCATGTATAAAGATATATCGAGTAAGATCTTGTCTGTGATTCTGTACATTTTGATGTAATGATTGCAATAAATGTTTTGAACTATTGATTGTTTGCTGTTGTTATCATGTTTCACTTTATATGTGAAAATTGTAGCTTTACTGGAAATGTCAAGTCCTATTAAGCAAATCTCCTTGGTAGACCTAACTATACCATCTGCCCATAAGTTAAATGAAGCAAAGTGGACAAACTATTTAAGGTCAGTAAGCATGTGGCAAAACACACTTGCAGGTTAATTTGGATTTGATATCTGTAAAGCCAAACATTCAATGCCTTATATTTTTGTAAAGACAACTCAACTGCTTTTATAGCCTTTAGTCACTGTAAAAATGAACTTTCATCTTTTTTCTAAATAAAGATATTGTAAAGGTAATCATGATAAATATTCCATCTTTACTTGTATTTAAGTATAACTTAAATTCTCATGCTTAATAAGAGTAAAGATTGAAAATTTATCATGATCACCTTTACAATATCTTTATGTAGAAAAAAGATGAAAGTTTATCTTTGCAGTGACTAAAGTGTATAAGAGCAGGTGACTTGTCTTTACAAAAATGAAAGGAATTGAATATTTGGCTTTACATAAATTAAATCCAAATTAACCTGCGTGTTTTGCCACATGATGAGTAAGTGAAGCTGGCAAGCCTAAAACTCAAATAGTATTTTTCTGCCAAATTTTTGTGTCATCGGTGATGATATTGCCAATCAGTTTAAGTTTGCGACAAAGAGCCAAACAATTGTGGAAGCTTTTACTCAGCAGTTGCATTGCTTCCCAATCCGTCTCTGAAATATACCTCTAACGGAAACAACAACAACGGAAGTCTTGTGTCCAACGTTGGTTCCAACAGTCACCCTAACCATCCTCTGTAGACACTTCTCTTACTTCCAGTGGCTCTTCCGACACTAGAACTATGAATTTTGAAAAAACAATTTTACTTAATGTTACATAGTGACAGTTCATGAAGGTGTTTCTCAATACCACTTTGAGCTGTTACACATCCAAATTACCCTAGGCCTTCTAATTGTGCAGTG
The DNA here is from genome assembly GCA_016746295.1 of Potamilus streckersoni. Taxonomy (NCBI): domain Eukaryota; kingdom Metazoa; phylum Mollusca; class Bivalvia; order Unionida; family Unionidae; genus Potamilus; species Potamilus streckersoni. The sequence goes on from JAEAOA010001189.1 coordinate 94,720, forward strand.
GCATTGATTCACCTTACTCAAATCAAAAACCATTCTTGAGATGGAAGTTATTGACAAGCAGGTGCAACAAACCTTGAATGAACGTCACGCTGCACTTTAGTCTTTGAGAAAAGAAAACCCCATAACTAAAACCGCTACACATGAATTGACCATTCATGCAGGCTATTTTGTTGGTGGTCAACATTTGGCGAACATCATTGCTACTAGATTCAATGTCATATTTGATAAAGTCTTTGAGATACTCCAAAGATGGTCACGATTGAGTATCACGAAATCGCTCGTCGCCTACTGATAAAATGTCAGGAAGACAACGATGTAATGACCATTACATTTTTTCTTGAATTGTATTACATTTTTGGTGGTGACCTCGGTATGCTTAGCAAAATTAAACCAAAGGATATACTAACTGTGACCAGTAACTCGGATTTTACCAAATAATTTCAATGTCTGCGGTAGAAGAAGGTGGAAATATATATCACGTTCACCACACATTTGTACATCATCACTATTTACCTGTTAGTAAGTCGTATTTCGACCATTGTTACCATTACTATAAAAGGAGATCTGGGACAAAATATTCCATTCAATAAAGGGAAAGTCATAGTGAATCTCCATTTTCGAACACGAGTACTCTAACTTCTTGTCAGTCATGTATCCGGTGTACTGAGGGGTTGCTTGAGAACAAGGACATGGTTTAGGAGATATGCTCAAATCGACCTTCCGCACAGTGGTTTTCTTAAGAGCAGGCGGCAAACATATTTTGTTTCAAATACCAGGATTGTTGCTGAGTCAGACTTTACTGCTTTCCTAACGTAACAACAAGGACATGGCAGAAAAATACGACTAAAAGACCCGTTGAGAGGACTTCACACTCTCAGAGCTAGAAAGACTAAGACAAGAAAAACTGTACGAAACTTAGACGTTTTTGATTATTAAAAACATTTGCAGAGACAACTGATGCACCGAGAGTCTTGTGTCTGTTCCAAGTCATTACTGGATCTGTTTACTATACCGCCCACCATAGTGACAATGCAAGAATACTAACGGGTCGAAGTCATCCCGTATCCCCTTTAACGGATTCAAGTCTCAACGAGTTTGAAATCAAAGGACAACCCGAAGATTATATCGATCTGAACAACAGTTACTTGTATCTGAACGTGCAAGTGCTCGAATTGGTGGGCAGCGGTGCAAGTGCTCGAATTGGTGGACAGCGATATAGATACTGAAAGCATTAGCACGCGTCAATAATTTCATACATACATTGTTCAGTGAACTGGATATTTATTTTAATAACAAACTGATCAGCAGCAGCCTGTATACTTACCCTTACCGAGCTTACCTGGAAAATCTCTTGAAATACGGTAACGAGGTTACGAACACTCATCTGGATGTTTGTGTGGTTTGGAAACCAGACACGACGTAAATATTCTAGATGAAGACAATACAGGTTATTTCGCTTGCCGAGAGAAAATCAAGCCATCATCCGAAATGCCAGACGTTACGTACGCCGCGTAAAAGTGCTACCTCCCAGGTCTGGGTCCACACACGCAACGTCTGATCCAGTCATTCTCTCAATTCACATTTGTGATTGGGAGAGACGACAGAGGTTGAGTTGCTTCACTCTCTCAGTCTTTTGTCTCTTGAATAGTGAAGTCTCCCCTCTTTCTCCTATGCCACAACCGTGAATGATGACGTTGTGATACTGGTAGTGGTTGTGGCATTGATGCTGCTGCTGATGGTGGAGGTGTCCTCACCTCAGATTTCACCTCACTCTGAGGTAAAATGAAGAAGTGAGTCAGGATCCTTTCCTCTTTCTCTTTCTTTCTTTTCATCTCTTCATTCTCTTCTTCTATTGTTTCTTTCTCTTCAATAGCGTCCCTTGTCAGTCCATCTAGAATGCGCCTGTGTAGTATTCTTGCATTGTCACTATGGTGGGTGGCATAGCAAACAGATACAGTAATGACTTGGAACAGACAAGTGTGAAAATGCTACCTAAAACGGGACACGTTATTAGTCACACCTTAGGCAAAACGATAACCAAATATCTGATACGACATGTAGAAGTGAAAACATTAACCATCGCTTCCGATCTCCGATCCAAGACCGAAGATCATTTGTTCCAAGGACAGTTGCCTAAACGTTTAATCGTGGGTATTGTTAGCAATGGAACTTCAGTTCCAAGAACCATTCCCCTACACGATGTACGTCAATATTGTATCTTGGTTTTTCATCTATGGTGTCTAGGATATTCTTTAGAACATTTAGCAACATATTTTGATCGTTACTCATCTAGAAACGATCAATAGTTTTGTGACCATTATGGTTATATTTTGCCTTTAGCTAGAACACGTAATGTTTTATCAATGGCCTTATGACTTTCATCAATGGAAATCTCACATGTTTTCACGACTTCGTCAACCTTGTCAAAAAAAGTTGCACGTTTAATATTAGTATTCCTTGTTTCTTATCTTATTTGTTACTTGATTAAACAATGTATTTTAAAAGAAACGTGTATGTCGTTCGTTTTTTTTAAAACAAAACACTTACAATTGGCTCTTTGACTTTCTCTCTATCCCTCATCATGGCATGAGCTATCATAAGGTTCCTATACTAAAACCTAGTTAGTATGTTTTCAATTATTTTTCGCGTTTGTACCATATAAAGCGGGGTGGTGGTGGTGTTCTCCAGTCTGACCATTTACTGTTGACTCGTCAACCTAAGAATATGCCTTCCAGACTAGCGAAACTGAACAAAGCGTACGCTCAATTTCGTCGTGTCAGGCTCGGCCTGATGCCTAAGCATGAAGAAATAGAGAATGCCAGTATTCTCTCCATAGCCCAAGACCTCATAGAAGAGATCTTTAGATGGAAAATTAAGATGTAACAAGAATGGACTCAGAAATACAGACTTCAGAAGAAGCAGAATGAAGAATGTCAGCAGCATCAGCAACAACATCAAGAACCAGACAGAGGTTTTATGGACTGTGGAATAGACAGAAAAGAACTATCTTTCTCTTTTCGCAGAAGCAGGCCGCTTTGCATATAAAAGCCTGCTGACAGATGGCGACGCAATCTTAATAAAAATAAATTACCGTTACTCCCGTAAACAAAAACCAGCCCTTTTCAGGTCCACCCAATACTCCCGAAAATACATACTCATTCAATTTGCCAAACTTAAAATTTAAAGAATAGAAGACTGCCTATAAGCACTTCGTTTAATAGCCTTGTCCAAATCATGTCTCTCTGTTTGTAAATCTCAAAATTGAAAAAGTCTCTGTGATTATTTCTTTAAAGTACGCGCGTTTCATGGAATGGTTAAAGTTGAGTGTTAGGAGATATTTCCTTCACGTCTGTGCTCCACGAACATAAATACAAGCGCATGTCAGTTTTGCAGCCTTTGAAGAGGACGGACGTGTTTTCCAAGAGCTCTCAAAGAACAAAGAAACAAAGGACCGGAGAACAAGGAAAAGAGAAGAAGGAAGAAAGAAGGAAGCAGAAGGAAGAAAGAAGAAAGAAGAAAAGAACATAAAGAAGAAATAAGAAAAGAAGACACAAGAAATATCCAAATTCTTTTACACATGATATATTGTAAAAGAAAAAGGTCAGCTGAAGAAAGAAGAAAGAAGAAAGAAGCTTGCTACTATCACATCGCTGTTGTTCAAACAGCAGCGAAGTGAAATAGGGTTAGTCAGAATGCCTTACATAGGGCTCACTTTGGCAAAGAGCTCTTTTTAGGCTAACAACTACTTTCTTTTTGGCCCTTGAAGGGATGATTGGAAAGATAAAAAAATATATAACTTACCACCAAACAAATTACGATCATTAAATTTCACAAGGTAGCTTATACCTTCCAAATTTGACATAAACGTTTGCAACTAAAGGTACGCATAGTACGCAAAAACATAATACTAACAGATAGTAGGAAATTTCACAACTTCTATTTATTCGACTCGTATGTGGCTTATGAATGTTTGGCTATGATAGGGACTCCCACCCCCAATAGGCAACGGGCAGAAGCAGAACCCTAACTTAGTGTGCGGAAGCGACATCCACCGCCGGCGTCGTCAACTTGATGAAAGCCATGGGACTCAACAATCAAGGAATGAGGAAGTGCAGTAGGAAGCGCCCTGGGCCACATAAACACAAGTGAAAAGGTTACATTTTCAAAGCCAATAATACTATGTGGACCCAGGGCAAGCGAGACACAAGGAGAGAATTTCAACCCACAAGATAGAGGAATCAACTATGGTGCCGCCCTTTGCTTGATCCTTTCCTTTGCCTTTTCCGATCCCTGGGGTCGAGGCGTTTGAACTGTGTCAATACCACTCGAAAAGGTCTGTTTCAAGGTTGGTGGAAAAAGGTCAAGCACTAGACCAAAAGCCCAGCATTCGGGCTAAGTGCCTCCCTAGGTTAGCAACATTACCGATAAGGTGATGTCCGGCTTAGGTGGTAAACCATCTAGGGGGCTATTACGCCCATGCGCCAGGGCACAAAAACTGTCAAGCACTGAGACACGTGTGAGCCCTGCCTCGGAAGGAGTGGAGGCCGCTAGCCCTTTTCAGGGCTATAACTAGTCATAATACACAAGAGTTGACACATGACTATAATAACAGATGAGATGAGTCTGACTACGCACGGGTAAAGGAGTCAAGGTCAGTTTGCATCCTTTGAAAAGGACGGACGTGTTTTCCAGGAGCTCCCGGAGAACATAGGAATAAAGGAACGGAGAACAAAGAAAACAGAAGAAGGAAGAAAGAAGAAGAAGGAAGAAAGAAGTAAGAAAAAAGAAGATAAAGAAGAAAGAAGAAAGAAGAAAAGAAGACACAAGAAAAAACCAAATTCTTTTACACATGATATATTGTAAAAGAAAAAGGTCAGCTGAAGAAAGAAGAAAGAAGAAAGAAGCTTGCTACTATCATATCGCTGTTGTTCAAACAGCAGCGAAGTGAAATAGGGTTAGTCAGAATGCCTTACATAGGGCTCACTTTGGCAAAGAGCCCTTTTTAGGCTAACAACTACTTTTTTGACCCTTGAAGTGATGATTGGGAAGGAAAAAGAATATATAACTTACCACCAAACAAATTAAGATCACTAAATTTCACAAGGTAGCTTATACCTTCCAAATTTGACACAAACTTTTGAAACTAAAGGTACGCATAGTACGCAAAAACTTAATACTAACATATAGTAGGAAATTTCACAACTCCTATTTATTCGACTCGTATGTGGCTTACGCATGTTTGGCTATGATAGGGACTCCCACCCCCAACAGGCAACGGGCAGAAACAGAACCTTAACTTAGTGTGCGGAAGCGACATCCACTGCCGACACCGTCAACTCGAGAAAAACCATGGGACCCAACAATCAAGGAATGAGGAAGTGCAGTAGGAAGCGCCCTGGGCCACATAAAAACAAAGTGAAAAGGTTACACTTTCAAAGCCAATAATACTATGTGGACCTAGGGTAAGCCAGACACAGGGAGAGAATTTCAACCCACAAGATAGAGGAATCAACTATGGTACCGCCCTTTGCTGGATCGTTTCCTTTGCCTTTTCCGAGCCCGGGGGTCGAGGCGGTTGAACTGTGTCAATGCCACTCAAAAAGGTCTGTTTTAAGGTTGGTGGAAAAAGGTCAAGCACTATACCAAAAGCCCAGCCATCGGGCTAAGTGCCTCCCTAGATTAGCAACATTACCGATAAGGTGATGTCCGGCTTAGGTGGTAAACCATCTAGGGGGGGTTATTACGCCCATGCGCCAGGGCACAAAAAGGGTCAAGCACTGAGACACGGGTGAGCCCTGCTTCGGAAGGAGTGGAAGCCGCTAGCTGTTTTGAGGGCTTTAACCAGTCATAATACACGAGAGTGGATACATGACTATAATAACAGATCAGATCAGATCAGTCTGACTACGGGAGAGCGGACATGTTTTCCTTAGCTCCTGCACTTTAAGAATAATATTGGATGATTCGCTACACATTAAGGATATTACATTAGGAAAAGATAAGGTAAAGTAAAATCTATTCAAATCCACTAAATTTATAAAAGTCTATTTAAAAATCTACTTTACCTCATAACTATAAATTAATTGCGGTTATATAATCACTAAAGCCAACTAGTACTGAATTTTACCACCCAAGCAACTCTTACTACAACCAACGATGTAAATATACTATCCTATACAAATTTTACAAACTATTTAAGATATTGAATAAAAACCAAAACTATTGACTAAAAATTCCTTTGTTCCTTTGTTCTTATGGAAAAATATCTTTGCTCCTTTGTTCTTACGGAAAAAAACACGTGGGCAGCCAAAACTATTTACTGTACAGTGGTACTACTCCACAACAATAACCTCAAATAATATACTAAAATCCACTTAAATCTACTCAAAACTACTGAATTTATAAAAGTTTTATTAAAGTCTCCTTTACCTCATAACTCTAAATTAATTGTCGTTATGCAATAGTTAAAGCCAACTAGTACTGAGTTTTACCACCCCAAACAACTCTTACTTCAACCAAAGATGTAAATATACCCTCTTTTACAAATTTTAATATTGAATAAAAGCCAAAACTATTAATTAAAATTTCCCTTGTTCCTTTGTTCTCACGGAAAATTTCTTTGTTTCTTTGTCCTCACGGGAAAAACACGTGGGCTGCCAAAAATATATACTGAACAGTGGTACTACTACATAACAATAACCTCAAACAATATATTATAAATACTTAATCATACAACCCCTACATGAATTTACATTAAAATATTTATTGAAAAATGAAAATTTACATTTAAACTCTAGCCAACAGTTAAATTCCACTCTCAACATACCGGGTTAATATTATACCAGCTTACAAATCAGATAAGACGAAATACATAAACCTAAATTAAGGCTGCATCTGATTGACCGATAATAGCCGCGCTAAATCACAAAGAAAACATACAATCTTGAGCTACAAGAAGGATTGAAAACTAAAATCTATACCAACCAATCAAAATTTAGCACTCGAATGACGTACACAAGAAACGCAACCTTAGTACAAACGCTCCCATATAACTACTAATAAATGTACACTATTTTCCAAATTAAAGAGGAATAATTAAAATCTGAAGCATCCAGTATTATACAATATAAAACTAAAAAGAATAATTTAGATCCCTTATAATAAGAACCCTAAGAATTATTTTTCATTACCTTTAGTCAATGTAGCCTTATTTATAAGCATAATTAAATCATAACAATAATCATAACTATGTATAACATACATATACTGTATTTGTATTTTAATTTTCCTTATAATAACTATTTATACTCTAATTAGCATTGAAAACCATCTATAATACTACAACTCAGAACATTTTAAGAATGAAATACCATAAAACATAATTTTATTATAAAACCTAAATAGAAAACAAAATTGAACTAGAATAGGGCATTGGGGACTTTAGTAGGCGGGAGTTGAGGCGGAAGGCCGTTACGCTCTGTTACAATACGCAGCCAACCAAAGGGTCCTAAGGTCAGTCAATAAAGGTCAGCACCACGACCAAAAGCCCATCCCTAGGGCTAAGCGCCTCCCTGGATAGCAATGTTACCGAAATATAACATCTGGCCAAGGCGCTGAGCCACCAAGGGGGTTAATAGGCCCACGCGCTGGGGCAAAAGTGTCTTGGAATGAGACACGGGTGAGCCCGGCCCCGGAAGGAGGAGAGGACACTAGCCCTTTTCAGGGATTAAAGTCATAAGACACTAGAATGTATACATGACTGTAAACACATATGAAACATTGGCACATATCTAACCAAAGGGTCAAAAGGTCAGCCAATAAAGGTCAGCACCACCACCAAAAGCCCAGCCCTAGGACTAAGTGCCTCCCTGGATAGCAATGTTATAGAAAGGTAACATCCGGCCAAAGCGGTGAGCCACCAGGGGGGTTAATAGGCCCACGTGCCGGGGCAAAAGTGTCTAGCACTGAGACACGGGTGAGCCCGACCGTTTTTCCCGATAACCCTCATACCCCTTCCGGAAAACGAATCCTATCTTGAAGAGATAGATGACCCAGAAACAACAAAACACTGGACACACTAACAATGTTGAAAACAAAAACTCCACATTTGTTCAAACGGTAGAGGAGAAATGAAAAGATATAACATTTTGCCTATAAAAACACACACTGGAAAAAAGCGATTCAACTGTACGCACCACCAGTTCGGGGGGAGTTAGAACTGACCAACTCCCTTAAAAAATTGGCAGCACAAAAATCTCCTGCAAGCCCATCAGGGTTCTAATCGGAAAACGAATTCTCCACGATGGAGAAAATTCAACAAAAAAAATAATCCACTATCGTTTTAATTATAGAGGAGATATGAAAAGATATAATAAAGCCTACAAAATACACCCGTTAGTAAGAAAAGCCTCGCAAAGACAGTGCAACTGGAAGAACTACCAGTAAAGGGAGAGTTTGAGCAGACCAACTCCCACCTAAAAAAATGTTTTGGAAGATCAAGGATCCCCTGCAAGACCAGCAGGGATCCCTTTGGAAAGCAAACTCTCCACGAATGAGAGAAAAAAATCCACAGTCGTTTTAACGATAGAGGAGAAATGAAAAGATATATCATATTGCCTTACACTGGGCTCTTTTTGCCTATGAGCCAACATTGGATAAAAAAATCAATTGGTGGCCCTTAAAAATGATTGGTTTAAATGCCGTATCCCAACTCCCCCATTTAAACAAATTAAGATCTACAACTCACAAGAAATGGGTACTTTCCACCCAACGCTAATTTGAAATATTTTAGGAACATATAAATGCGCACATCATCAAAAAAAAACAAACAAACAAGCAAATATAGTAGGAAATTTCACAGCTCAGGTTTATTAATATCGTATGTGGCGAACACATGTTTGGCATAGTAAATAAACACCCAACCAATGTAGGCAACGGGGAAAAGAATATATATATTAATAGTTAAGGCGTACACGAAATCCAAAGCTACACGGCACCATCCAGGCCATCCAATGGAAGAGAGGAACAGGATCAGCAACCAGAGAGGAAAGCGCCTCGGGCCACTAGCATCATACTATAGAGAAAGATTAAAATCTCGATTGCCCTTAAAAGTGTGTAGTGGACCTGGGGTAAGAGCAGCAACCAGTGGCAGCCAAAAGACTTCGAAAACAGAGGGAAAAGTTCGACGGTGCGGCCCTTTACTGGATCCTTTCCTCTGCCTTTTCTGAGTCCGGCTTTGAGGCACCCTGGAGCGTTTCAATGAGACTAACACATCAAAGGTCTTTTAAGGTAAAAAATAGGTTAAGCACCATAACCAAAAGCCAAGCACAACGCTAAGTGCCTCCCTGGGTAGCAATATGACTGGAAGGTTATAACGGATGAGCCCGGCCCCGGAAGTGGGAGAGGCCGCTAGCCCTTTTCAGGGCTTAAAGTCATAAAACAAGAGAGTGTATACATGACTAATACAGATGCAGATGCAGTCATTGGCACATGAGCTTAGTGAGTTGTTGAGGAGTGCAGCTAGCCTTCGAAGAGGACGGACGTGTTTCTAGGAGCTCCCGGAGAACAAAGGAACAATGGAAAAGAAGAAAGAAAGAAGAAAAGAAGAAGAAAGAAGAAAAGAAGGAGAAAAAGCAAGAAGAAACAGGACAAAGAAAAGGATCCAAATTTCTTTTACTTTACGCTAAATAGTAAAAGAAAGACTAACAAAAGACAAGAAGAAAGAAGTTAGCAGCTGAATCAGTATTTATTTATAAATACTGAAAATCCATTGTTGTTTTAACTGCGGTGGAGTAGAAAAGATCTTTCATATTGCCATATTTTGGGCTCTTTTTGGCTATGAGCCCTCTTTAGATATACAACTCTACTGGTGGCTCTTAAAAGAATGATTGGTTTTAAATTGTTTCCTAACTTCCCCACTACCTAATTTAGATCTCAAATTTTCCAGGGTAACTTATACCCCTACAAATTTGACTTTCTTTTCGGAAATTAAATAGTACGCATGGTGCACAAAAACAAGAACCAAACATGCTATAGGAAATTTCACAACTTATATTTATTTGAAACGTATGTGGCCCACACATATTTGGCAGATAGTTAGTAACTCCCACCCCACTAGACAACGGGAAAACTAGATTACAAATTAATTACTAGGGCGTGCACGACATTCATTGCCAAAATGGACGCAAATGACTACGGGAAGCAGGAGGATAGACGGAACGGGTACGAAGCAACAACGAGGGAAAGCTCCCCGGGCCACATAATCACACAGAGAAAAGATTACAAATCTCAATTGCCTTATAGTGTGAAGTGGACCTGGGGTAAGAACTACGACACTAGAGAACCGGTAAGCGGCGGGGCTCTACAGTACCTCACTTTGCTTGACTCTTTCCTTTTCTTTTCTGTGGCCGGCGTGGAGATGCTCATTGATTTTTTTTTCAATGAGACTAAGGATAAAAAATCTTAAGGTTGACGATAAAGGTCAGCCCACGACCAAAAGCCCAGCCCAGTGGATAAGTGCCTCCCTGGAGAGCAATGCCATTGTCATAACAATAAACTTATTATAAATTAACAATAACTTCAATATAAAGAATTTGATTAGAAAATATTTATTAATAGTTGTAAAAAGTATAGTACTCCTAATCAAGGTCTTCTTTCATCTTCTCCGGGGGCTCCGGAAAACGCGTCTTTCGTCTTCAAAATTCCAGAAGACCCAGCTCGGGGCCAAGCGCTCTCTTAAAGGGTCATACGCCCAGCCGAGGGCCACAAACAGTCGCACGAATGCCACCAGGCAATAAGCGACTATAATCCAAAGCCAACCCAGTGTGAACACATTCCTCTACTAGCCTTTGAAGCAAAATGACCTGTTTCTTGGGGCTCCCTGCGTGGAACGGGGGAGGGGAGGAAGAACAGGCGGGTGGAGCAAAGATGGACAAAGGAAAGGAACGCAACTCGAAACTGGATTTCGATAATATTAGGAGTGATTCTCTTCAGACCAACTAACAATCTAAAAAGCGGCAAGGATAACGTAAACTTAAGTTAGATATAACGGATTAAAAGTAAGACTAATCGGCTATTGAAAAATCACTCGCTTATAAATTCAATTATCACATTACTTTCCTAGTTAATATCAAATCCATTAGAAAATAAACTCCAACTGTTACAAATAACAACATTAAACGCTTTATTGTTTAAACAGAAGAAACCAAACGGCGATATACATAAAATAAATAAATCCTTGTAAAGTGGGATAAACATTTTTTTACCCCCAAAACCCTCGTATCAGGTATACCCTCGTACACCTGATCGAACAAACATTTCCCTGTCTTACTATACAAAGTCCGTCTGGCATACCAGGATAAATATAGAAGCGCGTTACAAAAACTGAATCTCTCTTTAAATAAGCATATTATATAAGGCCGCAGCTGATTGGCCGAATTTTCTGCGCACACTTTATCTAATTGGAAAACAATAATTGGCTATGAAAAGATTGAAATGCACACACAAACCAGCCAATCAGAATTGAAATCATCAAGGCTTACACACAAAACAATAATAATAAATAAATATCAGTAATAGAACAAATGAATCTATAACCATAAATAAATCACGTAATAATTGCTATTAAATATACAAAAGTTATAATAATCATAACAATTAACTTAGGATAAATTAACAATAACTTCAATATAAAGAATGTGATTAGGAAATATTTATTAATAGTTGTAAAAAGTATAGTACTCCTAATCAATGTTTTCTTTCTACTTCTTTGTTCTTCCCCGGGGGCTCCGGGGAGGGGGCGCGTCCTTCCTCTTCAAAGTTCCAGAAGGCCCAGCTCGGGGCCAAGCTCCCTCTTAAAAGGACATACGCCCAGCCCAGGGCCACAAACAGTCGCACAAATGCCACCAGGCAATAAGCGACTCTAATACAAAGCCAATCGTCATTGGCACCATTCGACACAGAATACAATCTCCGAATGAATATCTTTAATCAACTCAAAGACATAACGGATGGAGTCTACGCAATTGAAAGGATTAAAAAGGAATAGAAATATAAAGTTAAGAGAGAAAATATATTTATCAGCCTGAACTTAGCTCCAGAACAAGTAGCATGTATGGTGCAATTGGAGAAGATTAGAGGTTTCATTCAACCTAAATATTAGAGAGTATGCGTCATGAAGCAGGCTCTTGATAACGTCATCGAAGGGAGCTCCTTTCTACAAGACTTCTTCCATTTAACCAAGTGGCCTTTGTGAAAAACTTGGGTATAGACTCTTTAAAAATAATTGAAAACCTCCTAAAAAATACTGAAGGACGAAGAAGTCCAGAACATACAGGAAATATGGACACATGAAAGAAAGGAGAAAGAAAGTAAAACGGATAAAGAAGAGTTTGAAAAATTAACTAACAATTGTATGAAGATACAAGCAAAGTTTAGAGCTGTGTGTCATCCTGAGTGGATGCCAGACGAAGAAAAGGACGAAAAAAAAACGAAGAAAGGAACCATTCAAAACGTCAGGAGCTGATGGAAAAGGTGGAGAACATAAAAGAAAAAACCCATAGGCTCGTTTCGGGGCTACTTCCAATGCATCGAAAAGATTTTCATTTTCAATTTTTCCGTATATCTATATATCTCTGTGTTCTATGTCTCTGTGTCTCTTTTTGTATGTATAGTAGCTATGTGTGTATTTAGGTCAGCTCCTTGCTACAGTGTTATAAGTGTCAAGTACCGCGAGGTCTTGCCACCTGTTTCATTCTTGCTACTGTACTGTCCAAATATGTTAATACAAATTTCCCATTATCCCTATACAGACCTAGTGTGTGATAGTCACTAATTCAAAATTTTCATTGTAGCTACAGAGAACAAGCTGTTTCATTTGTCGCTAAAGTGGCCCAGGATGGTTTTGTAATTTACTTTCCCATTTTCGCTAAGATGCCCCCATACACTACTGAGGTAAATCGTATATGAAGTTTCTGATTCGGAGTGTCTAAAAACAAAGTCCAACTTTTTAATAGGTTTCTTAAATTGACTGACAAATAAATTTTATTACATTGACTGACCAAAAAAAAATGCGAAGTCCAACCTCCTCAGCAGTTTCCTACATTGATTGACAGACAACTAAATCTAAATTTCTCACCAGTTTTTTCTGGGAGCGGCCCCACTCCCCATGACGGAAAAAGACCATAAAAAAAACTTTTGATTAAATAAAAGACGATGAGGAAGAAATATATGCATTCAAGCACGGAATTGTTTCTATCAAGAACTCGTATCTATTTTGAGACCAAGTTTAATCAACCATACTTTGTATTTCGCTAAACTTTATTGGATCGGAGGAAGGCAGTTTGCCAGAAGGTATGGCGGGAAAACAGTGGCTGTCCTGTTGTCCACATACAAAATGTGGTTGTTACACCTATCCGCGACGATGACGCTGACAGCCATGGGAGAGGGCAGACAAGCATATATATATAATTTCCATTGTATTGATAGTGCAATTTCTGTTTTCATGCAACATATATATATATATATATATATATATATATATATATATATATATATATATATATATATATATATATATATATATATATATATATATATACAATTCCTGTACTTAAGAATGAAAGAGCCAATTAATAAAAGCATTCACATCCACATTCGTTCTAAAATCCTATGCCAAATTCCGAGACGCGATACACAAGGCGTAGATGTTTACTGATCCAATCTTTTGTATGCTTCCATCGTCACTCTATTATATTCAAAATTATCCTGTTCCAATGTAATTATGACATTACGTATTATTCCCATGTGTGTAGCATTAATATCAATAAAAGATCCTGCAAGGTGTTATTATAAATCCACAAATTAATGTGTAAAATGTACTCAGCCATCTTAACTCATATATTCAAAATGATCCCATTCCATTGAAATTTTTGCCTTTTATGCATTATATCTTTATTAATTTCATAAATACCCTTCAACATAGCCCCATTCCATTGTAATACAAATTATTTATTTGTAAATTTTATAAATAACCATCAAAAAACAAAATTTCTTGTTCGTATGCATGTAACAATGGATGAGTAATAACTTTACATCAGCTTCGCTCTAAAATCCGATGCGTACAATCCTACACAAGATGGAGGCAAAATTCAAAGATGCGAAGCCCAATGTGTAGATCAAGGATTTACACACATTTTTCAGCATGCGAGCTACTTATAAAAGGGCCAAAGCCAAATGATTTAACTACCACAAAAATGCAAAACATATATAGACTGAAGTCTATTTTTTTTAAATGCTACGCGATCTACTCACACTACCTTCGCGATCGACCAGTTGATCGCTATAGACGTATTGTGCACACCTAACGTAAGTGTTTACGTACCCAGTATGTGGCTTTGACCAAACTCCGCAGTTTTTGACTGAAAATCTGAGATACAAAGCTGCGAATCAACTTTAATATTTTCCCTGGCCAAATGGTTGGGGCCATCAGCAAGTCCAATCTACCAATAGATAGGATTTGATGAAATGTCTTTCATGAAAAATAAGTTGGTCCGTGAGTTCCAGAAAACCGTTTTCAGCCTCGATCGTTCATTTAAGTGAGACGTTTGATTAAATCGACTGTTCTCTAACAATATTATACTCTTTTTGAAATGCGATATACCGACAAGGCACGTCCGACGGTGTCAAACAATTTTAACACAGCATGTCCGTTCGGCCATATGGAAACGCGTCTGGAAAATTGTCTATTTTATTTAGTCTTCCGGTAACATTGTTTTTTTCTTTAATTATTTCACTTGATCAGAACCAGCCTAGCAGAAGCGTCGTTTGATTTGGGCCGAATCAACTGGGGACTAACAAGAAAAGATCCAAATCTGCTATATTATTCATCAGCCAGCAAAACCTGGAAAAATTTACTAGACTTAGGGGATCTTGAACCGTGAAATTTCTGGTTCTTGTTGTTGTTGGGCTTAACGCCATTTTTCAGCACACGTCCAGTATTAATGGTGGAGGAAGAAGCCGGAAAATCACCGAATAGAACCACCGACTTACGAGAAGACGCTGGCAAGCTTTTTCACATATCCACATTCGTCGAATCCTAGACTCGAACCCACACAGAACGAGGTGAGGTGGCAGTGATCCGTGACGGACAGCGCTTTATACCACTAGGCCACTCGGAGCCCCTTGAAATTTGTTGTACATTATTATCCAGAGAGGTGTTTGGAAGATGTCCATGCAAAGAAAACATAAGCCTTTGAAATTTAAAGTTTTTGGTCAAATGTTCAGCAGGAATGATGCTTTGAAGAAACACACGAGGAGGCATAATACAGAAAAACCGTTCAGGTGTGAAGTTTGTGATAAAACATTTAGTACAAATAGTCATGTTAAGAGACACATGATGATACATACTGGAGAGAAACCGTTCAAGTGTGAGATTTATGATAAAACATTTAGGGATAATAGTAAGTTGAACAACCACATGATGATAAATACTGGAGATAAACCGTTCAAGTGTGAAGTTTGTGACAGAAGATTTAGTGAGAATAACAATGTGAAGAGACACATGAGGATACATAATGGAGATAAGCCGATCAAGTGTAATGTTTGTGATAAAACATGTCGGGATAATAGTCAGTTGAAGAGCCACATGAGGATACACACTGGAGATAAACCGTTCAAGTGTGAAATTTGTGATAAAAGTTTTAGTAATAATAGTCCCTTAAAGAGACATAATAGGGTCCATACTGGAGATAAACCGTTTAAATGTAACATTTGTTATAAAACGTTTAGTGCGAATTCCAGTGTGAAGTCACACATGAGAATACATGATGGGGAGAAACCGTACAAGTGTGAAGTTTGTGATAAAACATTTAGTTACAAAAGTGATGTTCAGAAACATATGAGGATACACACTGGAGATAAACCGTTCAAATGTAAAGTTTGTGGTAAATCATTTAGCGAAAACAGCAGTTTAAGAAGACATGAAACGATTCATCTAGTAGATAAACCATTCAAATGTGAAGTTTGTGATAAAACATTTAGATTGACTAATTATCTGAAGAAACACATGATGATACATAATGGAGATAAACCATTCAAATGTGATGTTTGTGATAAAACATTTAGAGAAAATAATTATCTAAAGAAACACATGATGATACATACTGGAGATAAACCATTCAAATGAGAAGTTTGTGATAAAACATTAAGAGAGACTGATTATCTGAAGAAACACATGATGATACATACTGGAGATAAACCATTAAAATGAGAAGTTTGTGATAAAACATTTAGATTGACTAATTATCTGAAGAAACACATGATAATACATAATATGGATAAACCATTCAAATGTGAAGGTTATAATAAATCATTTCCTAACAGTAATAAAATATTTATTGAGAATAGTTATGTGAAGACACACTACTGTAATTTAAGAAGACATACAAAGATTCATACTGTATGTAAACCATGAAAGTGTGAAGTGTTAGATAATCAGTTTGTAACATTTATCATTTAAAGAAACATATTGATTCATGCTGTAGAGAAATCATTCAGCAATGAATTGCTATGAAACGTATAGTGAGAATAATTATGTGAAGACACATGATGACACATACTTGAGATACACCATTCTAGTGAGAAGCTTGTGATAAAACATTTAACAACAGCAGTCATTTGAGAAGACATGAAATGATTTATACTGGAAATAAATCATTAAAATATTAAGTTTGTGATATATCATCTTGTGACAATAATTGTTTAAAAAGACATACCTATTCATGCTGTAGATAAATCACTCAAATGTGAATTTTGCATCAATTACTCAGTATGAAGAGTCATACATACAGAAGATAAAACATTCAAATGTGGATTTGATACAAAATGTTTGGGCAAAGTTATTCTTTGAAGGTTCACATGATGATGCATACTGGAAATAAATCATTCAAATGATGGGAATTGAAGAAACACAAGATGGTACATACTGGAGATAAACTTTTTAAAAGTATTAATTTTGTACTGGAACATTTAGTTAATGTCGCATTTTGCACAATCACAGCAGTCATACCTGAGATAAATCATTTAAATATGAAGTTTGATATAAAATGTTTAAACAGTAGATGTTTGAAAGTGCACATGAGGATTATGGATTATGGACACATAGAGGAGAACAGACATTAAAAGGTATATAGTAGTGTTTTAGTGTTTTGATTATACAGATTTGCACATAACTTTTTTTTTATGAATATTTTCCTAGTATATGATATTTCACACCTAAAACTGCACGGTCATTACATGTAGCTGTTATCACCATGGAATGCATTCAGCACAGTTTGTTTGGTACAAAGACCATAATCTTATGCAATGTTTTTTGATAACAAATTGAGATGTTGTCAAATGAATGATATCTCTCCTTTGTAATTATCATTTAATATGACTTAGATTGTCATTGGACTTGGAAACAATTTCGCATATTAGGACACATATTTGTGATTTGGGATGCAGTTACACAGTTACAAACACATGCAATATGTAGATGGCAAATTCAGATGCTTGCCAGTCCTGCTTCAATCACCTGTCGATCAGTTGATCATTTTATCAGTGCTGATATTTACAGAGAGAGAATTCAGTGGCTGAGAGACCCCCAGATGTACATGTCACTGAAAAAGAACATCAGAAGTATATGATGCTTATAGCTGGGAAGCAAGTTCAAACACTTTGACTATCTGCTGAGTGATTGGAAAATGTACTGATATTTACACTGTCTGAATACATTGGCAGAAAGGCCCAGTAATGTATATGTGTTCATTGTAAGTATACATTAGATGAACAACTTTAGCTTTCATTATCTAGTTCATATCCAAGTGTGACTGAGAAAGTCATGATACATTGAGACTTGGACAAAATACTGTTGAAAAATTTGGATTAGATTTTTTGGGTTAAACAGCAGATTGACAAAGAGTTTAATGAGATTCAGAAGAGTGCTAAAGTTGCTGGAACTGGAATAGTAGTCATATATTAGAAAGTGAGAAGCCTCACTTAGTGCTTGGAATAAGAATTTTCCTTCACCTTGTATACCAGTAATTCAGTACTCACTCTAAATCACAAAGGGATCTATGCCAGTGGTGTAAAGAATTTAGAAAATTAAACTCATTGGTGGCCACTGGTTCTTCTCATCGGAAAATTTAGCCACTTCAGGTATGCCCGATAAACTGATGGAAGGGGACTGCAACATTGCTGGTGGGATTCTTATTCTTTTCACAAAAAGGAGTCCTGAGCTCCTAGTTTTAAAATTCTAGTGAGACCTCTGGTTTAAAGTCAATATATCTAGTTTGGAAAGTGATGATGGCATTTTATTTTGGATTCAATGATGGCATTTATATTGGACTCTTCTATGTTCCTCCAGTTGAAGGTGTTATACTGAAGGGGAGATTGGTGCTTGTGGCGATAATAAGGCACAGCTTTGAACAGGATGCATGAATTCACGAGTTAATTTTTAAAGGTCTACTTGAGGATGCATGAAAGTGATAAACCATTCAAATGTGATGTTTGTGAAGCATTGTTTTCCTATAGTGTTTCTTGGAAGACACACGTGAGGATACATACTGGAGATAAACCATTTAAATGTTAAATTTGTCATTAAATGTTTAGACAAAGTAACAGTTTGTATAATCACAGAAGGATTTGTACTGGAGATAAACATTCAGTTGTCAATACACATACTGGAATTGATCCATACAAATATGAATTTTGTCATAAAATGTTTAGTCAGAGTAGTAGTTTGAAAATGCACATGAGGATACATACAGGAGAACAAACATTAAAGTGTATACGTTAGTGTTTTAGTTATTCAGTCATGTAGATTTCCTCATAGCATTCATTTTTGTGAAATTTTTCCTAGTTTTTGAATTTCATGGTCAAAACTACCCTAGCAGAAATGTTGTGCGCCTTCCATTTTATACTTTGCCAGTGAAAATCCATTGATTCACCATTTTGTGGCTTAAATTTGTGATTTGAAGAAGAGAACCATTGAAATTCCTAGACAAACCATGAAATAGTAATCCGTGGGAAATTCAGTTGATAGTGAGAAACCTAGTCAATGATTATTGACATGATATCATAATGTTGGCAAAAAAATGGAATATAAATAGTTTAAATTATTATTGATATCATAAAAATGGTTGAAATTTCTGGAAAACAAATTATATACTTTAACTTTTCAGTAGTATAGAATTTTTGTGCGATTCTGAATATAAATTTAGAAACATTTTTCGAAATAGCCGCATTTGGAAATGTTCTTAGAAACACAAATAGAGCCATCAATTAATTTGTGGCAGTCCAGCAGTCAATAATATTAAATTCTCTGACATAGAACAGTACCGAAGATGTAGTGTACACAGTAGCATCTGAATCAGCATTATGGACACCACTCAATAAATCCAATAAACATACCACTAATGTTAATGGTATATAAAGATTCCCAGTACTCGGCGCTACATGTACAATATCTATCAAAATTTCAAGGCATTCACCAGTCCTGACTCTGTAAGGCCGATATAATGGATTTATGTTGGTGATGTTGCAGCAAAACGAGGAAACATTTGTGGTGGAACCTGAAAGAGAAGGCATTGGAGTGTTATACTATTGGTATATTGAATTCATCGCTAAACTACCACCTACTTAAATTATTACCAATTTATATAATGAACCCATCAATTGGCATTCAACATTTCCGTTTCGAGCAAACGTGTTTGTTGCAGAACCAGTTGTAAAATATCATTGATGAGTATACAGAAATAAATATGTATCTTTGTTACTGACATAATTGTATATTCTGCATTCACTCAAGTTGCTGGAACTGTAACTATAATTGGAGTATTATCAGCCACATGCATAATTGCACATGTAATATGATTTGGTGTTGCCGTTATAACCAGAAAGATAAAATCTTCCGGATGTCTTCTCCTAAAGATGATATCTTGGTATTACTTCATGAAATGTATACAACAAGAATTCTCCATAGATTATTTGAAGGAAACGTAGCATGAAAGGAAACTTTGAATTTTAAAAAAAAAAATAGGACTAGAATATGTGTACATTTTTGCTCCATAGGAAACACTTAACTGCAAATGGCATTATTTTTCAAGTTTGAAAATTTACACTTTAAATTTAGTTATTTCCAAAATAGTGTTTCATTGTCTAATTTTTAACATGCTCGAGTGACACTTTACTTTTAGTTATCGATATAAATGAGTGGCGAGGAATGCAAATTGTAACTAATAGTAAATAGAAATGTTTATTTGTTAAATATCAAGCATGTATTTGCACGTTTAAATCTACACACAACGCTAATCAAAATTACATCTCTCGACATAGTAGAACTGTAAAATTATGATTTGCAACAGTATACTTCTAAACAGTAACTGTCTATGGTTTTCTTATTTGTTTTAATTCAGTTATCTCTACGAAATATTAAAGCTCTGCAAAAAGTAGTAAAGATAAGACAGTGTACTAAATACATCAGAATCTTTTGACGTGCATTTAGTTTACCTGTTCTCTAGCCGATATAAACTAAAGTAAAACATCAGTTACTACTACATGAACTTGAAATACAAATATTAATACTATATCCAGCAGTATAATTTTCGCAACTTAATAATTTTAGATTTTGGTGGTGGTAATTTGCAATAAAGGAGTTTATGTTTTCTGTTTTGTCTGATTTATAATTCTGATGTTCTTGTTTAAGATAAGTCCACAAGAGTTCAAAGGCATAATCGTTTATTTCAACAAATGGCAAGCACTTGGTACTAAGATGGGTACATCTATACTCATTAATGGACAATGCTCTAGGCATGTTGCTATGTCAAGCATAGCCATACAATCTGACAAATATTTAAGCAAGGTGTTCGTGCTTATTTGGTGGTTTCCATACTTCTCCCATAACTTGATAAGGCGACCCTGAACTTTTGTTCTCTTTCTTTTAATTCCATTTTTCCCTTTGCAGCACAGATCCAGTTTATCTGGCTTTTTATATATAAAAGAACGTTATAAGAAGATATAAATACAAATTTTCCTTTCTTGTTCTCCTGTTTAGACGATTATGCCACCCATACACATCATTATTGGTTCGCATGTTTCTCCCATAAATTGACCAGGAGTTAACAATCCATGTGTCATTATGATTTCATTTGTCTATATATATAGGAATGACAGTACATTCCCAGCCTCTGAATCAACTCTTCTTTGTAACAGCAAATGACGGTGGTATATCGTCTACTGGTAATAGGGGAAGCGCATAAACCTTTCGCTACAGTTTATAATACTGTCGGGTCTTCTGATAACCCGCTACAATTGGAAAAGAAACGACATTTGTGATCAACATTTATAAAAAGTGACGAACGGAGCTGACTTCTTGCCTCGTTAGAATTTGAAAGAATTATACAGTTTTTTAAAAGGCATTAATATTTGGACTTCTGAATATATTTATGTTCCCCAAAATGGGTGATTTATAAGTGATTTTAAGCATTTGAAAATTGTTTTGAATTAGCTATCTAAACTTTAAAAAAAATCGGAACTAGAGTAATGAAAATTGACGTCGCAGAGCCGATGAGTAGACTAAATGTTCTTCACCTGTAATCCTAATTACATAACCTTTTTCCAAAGGGGCTGTCAAAAACGAAATGCACAGCCACGTATTTGCGTAGTTACACTGCTCGTAACCCCCATTTAGATCTGGACGTGTATATTTAGGCTAAATACATTTAAAATTTATTTTTTGTGCTAAAATTATGTTAAATATTTTAAACATTATGTTATCAGAGTAATTTTCGAAATCTCTATTCCTCACACTTTTATATAATGTATTTTCTTCATTCCTGACATGAATGCAAACACAGTGGCATCTGTTTCAAGTCATCACCAGATGTGACCAATCCATGTATTGGTAACAGTTGTTAAGGATTTCGGCCATTCCGAGTACCTCCAGCTGCTTGTTAATGGTAAACATCAGGAGACCATTACTGACAACAGCGACATGAAATCTTAAGGACGGATAACCCACAGTCGAGTTAAGAAATCCCTCCTTAAGCTGGAATCTGTGGAGATAGAGAGAGAGAAAGACAGAGAAAGAGAGAGAGAGAGAGAAATAGAGAGGGAGCAAACAGAACTTGATTCTACAAGAGAATACTTGATAATACTAGACAGAATTTCATAAATACCAACGAATAGTATGTAGATTACGAATTATTTACGAATTATATATATATATATATATATATATATATATATATATATATATATATATATTATTTATTAGTAGGCGGCAAACGCCTATAGATTGGTACCCTTTCGAACATTATAAGTACGCCAAGTACACAAAATTCAAACTTTAATTATTTCTTCCAAATTCACAACTCAGGCTCATTAGATAAATTGCACAGGTGGCTCACACAAAATTGATATAGGGACACCCGTAGGAAAAACTGGTTTATATTTGACAAAAGAATCCACCTAACTGAAATAAAGTTAGGTGGATATTAATTTAGGGACATTGATGGGGGGGTCGCGGCCCTAGCAGGAGGGTTAGTTGCGATTCTGCCATTTTCGAGCATAGAGTCAGGTTGAGAATAAGAATGCAAACGGGTTTTTGTTGAGGTCCCTGGCTCCTAGGGGTCAGAAAAAGACATAGCACCAAGGCCAAGCGCCCTCTCGGCGGTACCGCAGTCCATGTCTGGGACTGTAAGCAGTCGTATAAGCCTCACGGCAGCAAGCGAGTTTAATCGTCTAATGAATTAATGAATGACTGAATGGCATATATCTGGGAGTACGGCTGGACTATGGAACAGAGCGGATGTGTTTTTCTGAGCTCCCACACTTTAAGGATAATATTGGATGATTCACTTCACATTAAGGATACTACACCAGCAAACACTAAGGTAAAGTAAAATATACTTTAATCTAAAAACTACTGAAGTATTTTAAAAAAGACTTTAAAATCTACTTTACCTCATAGCTATAAATTAATTGTCGTTACTAAAAACAACGTAATTATCTAACAATTAAAGCCAACTAGTACTGAATTTTATCACCTCACACAGTTCTTGCTACAACTGATGACGTAAATATACCCTCCTTTACAAATTCTACAAATTTTTTAACATATTAAATAAAAAACAAAACTGTTTATTAAAAATTCTTTTGTTTCTTTTTTTCTTACGGAAAATTCCTTTGTTCCTTTGTTATTACGGAAACAAACACGTGGGCAGCCAAAAATATATACTGAACAGTGGTACTACTCTACAACAATAACCTAAAACAATATATTATAAATACTTAATCATACAACCCCTACATGAATATTCATTAAAATGTTTATGGAAAATAAATCAAATTTAAATTTAAACTCTAACCAACAGTAAAAATTTCCCTTTCAACATACCGGGTTAATATTATACCAGCATACAAATCAGATAATACGAAATATATAAGCCCTAATCTAAATTATAGCCGCGCTTAATCGCAAAAGAAAACATACAATCTTGAGCCAAAAGAAGGGTTGAAACCAAAAATCTATACCAATCAAAATTTAGCACTCGAATGAAGTTCACAAGAATCACAACTATAGCCTAAACGCTCCCACATAACTACTAATAAAGGTACACTATTTTCTAAATTAACGAGGAATAATGATAAAATCTGAATCATCCAATATTACACAGTAAATAACACGATATAAAGAAGAAAGGACCGGAATCATACAGGGAGGAGAGGGGAAGGAAACAACCAGTTAGCTGAATCAAACCTACAGCTTAATAACATCAAATAAAGGGAATCAATAAGCCCGTATTGAATCCCTAATAACCCATCCCAGCATACAAACACTAACATACTCGCAATCACCATATATAGTCCATAACATAAAACAGGCGTGAGGACTCATACTAGCACAAGCCTGGGTGGATCCTGAAACCTATAAGCACTGTATAGGCTAAGATTTCCCACCATGACAAGGACATATAGGTCAAGATCGATAGCGAAGGGCAAAATCAGGAACCTCCCACCTGATATCCCTAACTCCCAGGAGCGGAGTGGACCGATTGGCCGAACTAGAACTAGCGTTAAAGACCGAAAAAAAAGCCTATCTCGAAGAGATAAGCACCACATACAACACAAAAACAAACATACACCCTCTACTGTCGTTTTAACGGCAAGAGGTTGTGAAAAGATTTAACTATGCCTACAGCAACACAAATGGTCGAAATTTATGGAAGATAAAACCCTGCAAGGCCATCAGGGGATAGAGCGAACTACTCCACGAGGAGTAGAAATAATCAAATGTACCGACAGATTGACAGATACAACTCTTGAAGGCACTATCAAGTCAAGCGGGGTCTTGGATCCGACCAAGGCCCAATACAAAAAAACAATCCCAATAGTTGTTCTAACGATAGGGGGATTTAATGAAAAGATTACATAACGTCATGTATAGCCATTAAGCTGGATCCTCCACCAGTATATGTCCGAAGCGGAGAATTGGATGCGACCAATTCTCAATAATGAAAATGAAAAACAAGCAAAAGGGATAGTTAGTCAGCACCCGCTAACATCTCAGAATCCCAACCCAGCACGCAAACACACAAGCAGACCTCACTTCAAAACAAATCAAGGGACTATGCAGAACTAAACACGTTCCCACTGCTGTCCCAAAACCCCAACCCTGGTACGGACAAACAAATAGCGATGAACAGTCCGCGCCGCGCGGCCAACTGTTCAAAAACGAAAAGCCTACAACCTATGTCTTCACTTTGGCTCTGAAGTCTAACGGCCCAATAAAGATCCTTTGGCAAGGCGGTCAAAATTACACAACCACACAACCCAAAGCGGTGATAAATTTTTTTAGTAGGCGGCAAACGCCTAACGATTGGTACCCTTTCGAACATTATAAGTACGCCAAGTACACAAAATTTAAACTTCAATTATTTCTTCCAAATTCACAACTCAGGCTCATTAGATAAATTGCACAGGTGGCTCACACAAAATTGATATAGGGACACCCGTAGGAACAACTGGTTTATATTTGACAAAAGAATCCACCTAACTGTAATAAAGTGAGGTGGATATTAACTTAGGGACATTGGTGGGTGGGGGTCGCGCCCCGACTAGGAGGGTTAGTTGCGGTTCTGCCATTTTCGAGCATAGAGTCAGGTTGAGAATAAGAATGCAAACAAACGGGTCTTTGTTGAGGTCCCTGGCTCCTAGGGGTCAGGAAAAGGCCTAGCACCAAGCCCAAGCGCCGTCTCGGCGTGACCGTAGTCTATGCCTGGGACTTTAAGCCCAATCCCCGGAGTCCATGCCCGGGATTGTAAGCAGTCGTATAAGCCTCACGGCAGCAAGCGAGTTTAATCGTCTAATGGTCTAATGGCACATATTTGACAGCCTCTTAAAAATAAGCCCCAAACACACGGTTGACCTCGACGAGGAAGACCAACATCTCTTCAAATAAGGGAAAAAACGGTAACCCGACCGTTTTTCCCGATTACACACACACACACACACAAACACACACACACACACACACACACCTTCAAATAAAGGACAAAATGGTAGTCCGATTGTTTTTCCCTAATAACCCGAATACATACCCCTTCCGGAAAACGAATCCTATCTCGAAGAGATAGGAGCCCCCCACACAACAAAACACTGGAAGCACTAACAACGTGAAAAAAAACTCCACAGTCGTTTTAACGATAGAGGAGGAATGAAAAGATAAAACATTTTGCCTATAAAAACACACACTGGAAAAAAAGTGATTCAACTGAACGCACCACCAGTTCGGGGGAAGTTGGGGCCGACAACTCCCTTAAAAAATTGGCAGTACAAAGATCTCCTGCAAGCCCACCAGGCATCTAATCGGAAAACGAATTCTCCATGATTGAGAAAATTCAAAAAAAAAAACCAAACTCCACAGTCGTTTTAACGATAGAGGAGAAATGAAAGGATATAACAATGCCTACAAACCTCACCCGTTAGTAAGATAAGCCTCGCAAAGACAGTGCATCTTGAAGCACTACGAGTAAAGGAAGAGTTGGAGCCGACCAACTCCCACCTAAAAATAAAGTTTTGGCAGATCAAGGATCCCCTGCAAGCCCATCAGGGATCCCTTTGAAAAGCAAACTCTCCACGAATGAGGAAAAAAACTCCACAGTCGTTTTAACGATAGAGGAGAAATGAAAAGATATATCATATTGCCTTACACTGTGCTCTTTTTGGCTATGAGCCCTCATTGAATAAAATCTCAACTGGTGGCCCTTAAAAAATGATTGGTTTAAATGCCGTATCCCAACTACCCCATTTAAACAAATTAAGATCTACAACTCACTAGAAATGGTACCTTCCACCCAAAGCTAATTTGAAATATTTTAGGAACATATAAATGCGCACATCATCAAAAATAAAACAAAACAAATATAGTAGGAAATTTCACAGCTCAGGTTTATTAATATCGTATATGGCGAACACATGTTTGGCATAGTAAATAAACACCCACCCCCAGTAGGCAACGGGGAAAAGAATATATATCTTAATAGTTTGGGCGTACACGACATCCAAAGCTACACGGCACCATCCCGGCCAACCAATGGAAGAGAGGAACAGGAGCAGCAACCAGAGAGGGGAGTGCCTCGGGTCACTAGCATCACATTAAGGAGAAAAGATTAAAATCTCGAGTGCCCTTAAAAGTGTGTAGTGGACCTGGGGTAAGAGCAGCAACCAAAAAAAGCCAAAAGACTGCGAAAACAGTGAAATGTCCGACTGTGCGGCCCTTTACTAGATCCTTTCCTTTGCCTTTTCTGAGTCCGGCTTTGAGGCACCCTGGAGCGTTTCAATGAGACTAACAAATAAAAGCTCCTTTAAGGTAAAAAAAGCTTAAGCACCATAACCAAAAGCCAAGCACAAGGCTAAGTGCCTCCCTGGGTAGCAATATCACTGAAAGGTGATAACCGGCTAAGTCGGCGAGCCACCATGCGCCGGAGCAAAAAAGTGTCTAGCACGAAGACACGGGTGAGATCGGTCACGGAAGTGGGAGAGGCCACTAGCCCTTTTCAGGGCTTAAAGTCATAAAACACGAGAGTGTATATATGACTATAATACAGATGCTGATGCAGTCATCGGCACATGAGCTTAGTGAGGGGTTGAGGAGTGGAGCTAGCCTTCGAAGAGGACGGACGTGTTTCCATGAGAACAAAGGGACAAAGGAAAAGAAGAAAGAAAGAAGAAAAGAAGAAGAAAGAAGAAATAAGAAAAGAAGGAGAAAGAAAAAAGAAGAAACATGACAAAGAAAAGGATCCAAATTTCTTTTACTTTACGCTAAATAATAAAATAAGTACTAACAGAAGAAAAGAAGAAAGAAGATAGCAGCTAAATCAATATTTATTTATAAATACTGAAACTCCACTGTTGTTTTAACTGCGGTGGAGTTAAAAAGATCTTTCATATCGCCATATTTTGATCTCTTTTTTGCTATGAGCCCTCTTTATATATACAACTCTACTGGCGGCCCTTAAAAGAATGATTGGTTTTAAATTATTTCTTAACTTCCCCACTACCTAATAAAGATCTCAAATTTTTCAGCGTAACTTATACCCCTACACATTTAACTTTCTTTACGGAAATCAAATAGTACGCATAGTACACAAAAACAAGAACCAAAAATGCAATAGGATATTTCACAACTTATATTTATTTGAAACGTATGTGGCCCACACATGTTTGGCAGATAGTTAGGAACTCCCACCCCACTAGACAGCGGGAAATACTAGATCCCAAATTAATTATTATGGCGTGCACGACATTTATTGCCAAAATGGACGCAAATGACTACGGGAAGCAGGAGGATAGATGGAACGGAGCAAGAACGAGGGAAAGTGCCCCGGGCCACATAATCACACAGAGAAAAGATTACAAATCTCAATTGCCTTATAGTGTGAAGTGGACCTGGGGTAAGAACTACGACACTACAGAACCGGTATGGGGTGGGGCTCTACGGTACCTCACTTTGCTTGACTCTTTCCTTGTCTTTTCTGGGGCCAGCGTGGAGATACTCAGGGATTTTGTCAATGAGACTAAGGAGAAAAGGTCTTAAGGTCACCGATAAAGGTCAGCCCACGAGCAAAAGCCAAGCCCAGGGGATAAGTGCCTCCCTGGATAGCATGTCACTGAAAAGTGACATCCGGCTAAGTCGGTGAGCCACCCTGGGGAGTTAAAAGGACCATATGCCGGGGTAAAAAAAAAGTGTCTAGCACTTTGACAAAGTGGGATAAACCTTATTTTACCCCCAAAACCCTCGTATACCTGATCGAAATAACATTTCTCTGTCTTGCTATACAAAATCCGTCTGAAATACCAGGATGAATATAGAAGGGCGTTACAAAAATGGAACCTCTCTTTAAATAAGCATATTATATAAGGCCGCAGCTTACTGGAGATAAACTATTTAAAAGTGTTAATTTTGTACTGGAACATTTATTTAATGTCGCATTTTGCACAATCACAGCAGTCATACCTGAGATAAATCATTTAAATATGAACTTTGGGATAAAGTGTTTAAACAGTAGATGTTTGAAAGTGCGCATGAGGATTATAGATACATGCAGGAGAACAGACATTGAAGGGTATATGGTAGTGTTTTAGGTTTTAGATTATACAGATTTGCACAAACTTTTTTTAATGAATATATTCCTAGTATATGATATTTCACACTTGAAACTGCACGGTCATTACATGTAGCTGTTATCACCATTGACTTCATTCAGCACAGTCTGTTTGGTAGAAAGACCATAATGTTACGCAATATTTTTTGATAACAAATTGAGATGTTGTCAAATGAATGACATCTCTCCTTTGTAATTATCATTTGATATGACTTGGATTGTCATTGGATTGTCATTGGACTTGGAAACAATTTCGCATATTAGGACACGTATTTGTGATTTGGGATGCAGTTACACAGGAATCCTCTAAACGCATGTAAGATATAGATGGCAAATTCAGATGCTTGCCAGTCCTGCTTCAATCTCCTGTTGATCAATTGATCATTTTATCAGTACTGATATTTACAGTGAGAGAATTCAGTGGCTGAGAGACCCCCAGATGTACATGTTGTCACTGAAAGAGAACATCAGAAGTACATGATGCTTATAGCTGGGAAGCAAGTTCAAAGACTTTGACTATCTGCTGAGTGGTTGGAAAATGTATTGATATTTACACTGGATGAATTTATTGGCAGAAAGGCCCAGTAATGTATATGTGTTCATTGTAAGTGTACATTAGATGAACAACTTTAGCTTTCATTATCTAGTTCAGATCCAAGTGTGACCGAGAAAGCAGTGACCTTGAAGTCATGATACTATGAGACTTGGACAAAATAGCGTTTGTAAACTTGGATTAGTTTTTAGAGATTTAACAGCAGATTGACAAAGAGTTTAATGAGATTCAGAAGAGTGCTAAAGTTGCTGGAACTGATAGCTTGCATGGAATAGTAGCCATATATAAGAATGTGTGATGCCTTGCTTAGTGCTTGGAATAAGACCTTTCCTTCAACTTGCATACCAGTAATTCAGTTTTCACTCTAAATGACAAAGAGCTCTATGCCAGTGGTGTAAAGAATTTAGAAAATTAAACTCATTGGTGACCACTGGTTCTTCTCATCTGGAAATTTAGCCACTTCAAGTATGCCCAATAGACTTCTGGAAGGGAACTGCAACTTTGCCAGTGGGATTCTTATTCTTTTCACAAAAAGGAGTCCTGAGCTCCTAGTTTTAAAATTCTAGTGAGACCTCTGGTTTAAAGTCAATAAATCTTGTTTGGAAATTGATGATGGCATTTTATTTTGGATTCAATGATGGCTTTTATATTGGACTCTTCTATGTTTCTTCAGTTCAAGGTGTTATACTGAAGAGAAGATTGGTGCTTGTGGTGATAATATGGCACAGCTTTGAACAGAATGCATGAATTCACAAGTTATTTCTTAAAGGTCCACTTGAGGATAGATGCCAGAGGTAAACCTGTCAAAGGTGATGTTTGTAATGCTTTGTTTTCCTATTGTGTTTCTTGGAAGACACACGTGAGGATACATACTGGAGATAAACCATTTAAATGTTAAATTTGTCATAAAATGTTTAGACAGGGTAGCAGTTTGTATAATCACAGAAGGATTTGTACTGGAGATAAACATTCAGTTGTGAATACACATACTGAAATTGATCCATACAAATATGAATTTTGTCAGAAAATATTTAGTCAGAGTAGTAGTTTGAAAATGCACATGAGGATACATACAGGAGAACAAACATTAGAGTGTATATGGTAGTATTTTAAATATTCAGTCATGTAGATTTGCTTATAACATTCATTTTTGTGAATTTTTTCCTTGGATTTGATTTTATGGTCAAAACTACCCTTAGCAGAAATGTTGTGCGCCTTCCATTTAAATTCTTGCCAGTGAAAATCCATTGATTCACCATTTTTTGGCTTAAATTTGTAATTGGAAGAAGAAAACCATTGAAATTCCTAGACAAACCATGAAATAGTAAGCAATGGAAAAATCAGTTGATAGTGAGAAACCTAGTCAATGATTATTGACATGATGTCATAATGTTGGCACAACAATGGAATATAAATAGTTTAAATTATGATTGATATCTTTATTGAGATCATAAAAATGGTTGAAATTTATGGAAAACAAATTATATACTTTAACTTTTCTGTAGTATGGAGCTTAATTTTTGTGCGATTCTGAATATAAATTTAGGAACATTTCCAAACAGCCGCATTTGGAAATTGTCTTTGAAGCACAAATAGAGCCATCAATTAATTTGTGGCAGTCCAGCAGTCATTACCATTAAATTCTCTGACATAGAAAAGTACTGATGATGTAGTGTACACAGTAGCATCTGAATCAGCATTATGGACACCACTCAATAAATCCAATAAACATACCACTAACGTTAATGGTATATAAAGATTCCCAGTACTCGGCGCTACATGTACAATATCTATCAAAATTTCAAGGCATTCACCAGTCCTGACTCTGTAAGGCCGATATAATTGATTTATGTTGGTGATATTGCAGCAAAACGAGGAAACATTTGTGGTGGAACTTGAAAGAGAAGGCATTGGAGTGTTGTACTATGGTATATTGAATTCATCGCTAAACTACCACCTACTTAAATTATTACCAATTTATATAATGAACCAATCAATTGGCATTCAACGTTTCCGCGTGTTTGTTGCAGACCCAATTGTAAAATATCATTGATGATTATTCAGAAATAAATATGTATCTTTGTTACTGACATAATTGTATATTCTGCATTCGCTCTAGTTGCTGTAAAAGTAACTTAACAGCACATCCTTATGTATGTCTGGGAGATTAAATATCATATTCGGTATAGTTTGACTTGGTGTACTATGTAAAGCTTTTGTATTTTTGAAATTTTTTGCCAAGTTCAGACATATCTTCAAACTTGGCAGAAGTCAACAATTCAAAGGAATTTTAGCAAATGACCATCATGATGTAGTGAACGAGTTTATGGCCAACATCAACAGTTGCAGCTGTTATCTCTTCGTTTGTTGTTTAGCACCCATTCAGATATTGGAAGTAAAAGCGTTATGTTAAAAATGGAAGCATACTAAAAGAACAGAAAATTACAACATTTATTTCAGAAATACTGATTTATCTAAAACACAAAGGAGTCCATCGTCTGTTCAAAAGAATGCTCATCGTTTACGCTATCTTGCTAGGTATTTTGTAGCCATTTTTTTATATTGCTGATGCATTTACTTATTTTGTTCGTGTAAAATAGCCATTACTTCGATTGTTACATACAGCGATTGTTCTCAAATATGAAATAATCTACGGTGAAGTGGATTTTAAAGATCGAATAACCTCTTAAGTAATTGCGACAGTTTCATCCATTCGTAACTATATCCGTCCATACGTATTTTTCGAAGGCATTTTTACGAGGTGTGAAGAATCTGAATAATCTGTTTCGTAAAACACTTAGC
Source organism: Potamilus streckersoni (assembly GCA_016746295.1). Classification (NCBI taxonomy): domain Eukaryota; kingdom Metazoa; phylum Mollusca; class Bivalvia; order Unionida; family Unionidae; genus Potamilus; species Potamilus streckersoni. The sequence continues at coordinate 126,778 of JAEAOA010001189.1, forward strand.
AATGTTCTACTGCGTGGCTAGAGGTTATGATAGGGAGAAAAGGGGGAAGTTCTGATTCCCAAAGACAAGGTGTCATGCATAATGGTGTCGTTGCAGCTATGTCTTTTGGGGAAGAGCTCTTGCAGCAAGAGGAAGCGGAGATCGCTGTAAATATAGTAGTAGGAGGGGGCGAACCCTGCAAAATTTTGCGATAAAATCGATTAAAGCCTCAGAATGCCAAATGGAGCCTTCCTACGAAATCTCATATTTTAACAAAAAAAAAATAAAGACCCCATTTGTAAAATGGAGCCTTAGAGATTTTGTCGTGAATATATTGTCATAACCACCCTCAAAATTACTGCCATCTACGTCGCAAATATGTTGTCATCTCGCCCTCCCTGCTGCTGATTAATACAAATTATTTGTTAGCTTTTCACAAACAGACTAATCGATAATACTTCACCACGTAAATCAATTAAATTATTTGACTGATCGGTGAGTGTAAAATTAATTCTAGTTACCGAATCATTTTGACATTGCATATATACTGGATTAGTCGGATTTTCAACAATTAAATATCCTGGAGGAGCTATTGGTGCAAATGAATAAAGAATGTAACCTTGTCGGGCTTGATTTGATTGTTCCATATTAATTTGATAACTTCCTTCGATTACATCACACGTTAAATTAAGCGCGATCACCGATGAAATATCCACATTGTTCTGTGCGATATGTCTACCGTCGCCGTTTTGAGAATTATTGTGAGTCAATATAGTTGGTTTGGGTTGTTTATTTTCCCATTCTTCATGGATTATTCTGAATCCCTCGTCGATGGCCGCTCTGAGATTTTTCTTTATTCTGGTACATTATATCCTGGTAGTTTAAACGGTGGAATATCTTCAACGCGGATTTTATATTTATCTGCAAAAAATTTACTTAATTCAGAATCATCTGCTGTTTCTTGAATGTTTCGAGAATGATATTTTTCTGCGTCATCGATAATTTTATTACATGTAGCTACCACGCTGATGAATTCGTCTTTAGTGAGAGAACCGGATCTTAGAGATACTAGCAGTAACGAAAGATCATTATTTATCGCTGTAAATTTATCAGTAATACGACGTTCATCTAACTCCTCATTAAATTTTTCATTCAACTCTTTTTTCAATTTCTCCTTCACCTTTTCATTCCTCTCTTCCTTTAATCTCCTCATCCTCTCCTTTATGATCTTAGAAAGAATACTAGCCGCGGCTCCCGCGATCGCCTTGCTAAAGAGATCATCAGAAGATGTACTCCTGCGATCTCTATTACTTTCTACTGGATTTTCAGGTCCTATTTCATCAGTGACGTAATCAGATTTTACAGGCTCGGGCGTGGAATTACCAGCACTTCTAGGTGGATCTTCGGGCCATCCTAATACTGTTCTTATTGAACTGTTATAAATATCTACAACATACCCAGGAGAGCTTATTTCAATTGTAGATGATAATGTTGGTTCATGAACTGTTATCGCAATTTTTTATTCTTTTCTAGTAATGGATTTTATTCTACGTTGTAATTCATTATTAATTTGCTCAATTTGATAGGACCCAGTTGGTATTGAAACAACGTTCCAATTTGGAGTGTCATCTTTTTTATTTCTATATGCAAATACCAGGGAATTATTAGATCTCTGACCGCCAAATGGAACCGATCTAATATTAGGCCAACTATGATACACTCGTAATTTTGCCAACGCGATTTCCTTTACTGAAACAGGTGAAGGAAAATTCACACTGAATTTAGGGTTTGTTGACGATATTGATATCATGCTTGTTTTCCGCGGAGTGGTATTTTCTGCTATCCGCTGAAGTAGTTGAATCTCTTGCGACATTATTATTATTATTTACAATGTCTAATTTTGCAATAGAGATGAAAAAACGCTAGCGTTTTTAATCGTAGTATCATAAATACGTATCATCGCGGAGAATTCGTCTTCGGTAATTATCGTATCATCAATCGATGATGACATCAACGAGGATAATTGTGAGTAACCGTTAGATACTGCTTGATGTTTTACTATATAGTCGTTAAGTTTTTCTTGAGAACACGATGATATTTTTTAGTAATAGCATTTGCAATTTCAGCAAATGTTGTCACCGCAGAAATAGCAATTGGGACAGCAATCGGAGCTACCATTGTTACTGAAGATAGTATAATACCAGCACCGGCCATTATACCAGATACCGAGTATACTGTAATATCAATTGCGGTAATTATCCTGCGATACTTTTTAATTTTTATTTCATACTCATCAGTGAGTGTTTTGAGTTTCGTTAAAAACTCTTTGACGGTATCATAGCGATATTGCGATGACGGAATCATATTATTTTAAAATCTCAAGTGGTTTCTAATTGTTAAAAATTCTATTTAGATCAGCTACAAACTCCATGTACCATACAAATGATGTCTTATTTAAATTAGGATCAGTGCTTGTTATTGTAAACCGTTTGTATTCTCCCACGTCAATAGTCGTTAAAATCACGTTGTTGTATCCATATGAAGTCGATGATGATATATTAAACTGGTTCAGTGACACTATTGTTAATCGATAAATACCCTTGTTTGACACAGTGAGAGTTATTGTATTCTTATTAGGTTCCCAATCTAATGATCCAGAGAGAACTGTGTATACCATATTTATGATATTCTTCTCATGAGGAATCTTTATTTTTTTCAAGTAGCGGAAGATTGTCTGTTTTAAACTTTGTAATATCCTCGATAGATTTTTTAATATTACTAATGTTATCTCTAATAATATTAAATCCAGCATCATTAATATTTTTAATATTGGATTTAATTTCATCAAAATTGGATTTAATTTCATCAAAATTGGATTTAATTTCAGCGAGAGATGGAGAGGTTACCGCTGGTGTTCCAAAAAATTTATTGATAATATTTCTATGAAGGGAAGTATACGTTGTTATTTGTTTTTCAAGTTCTTCATCTAAATTTTTTAATGCATCTGTGATTGTAGACACAAATACACCTGGTTTGAGTTTTCCATCATTTGAATATAACACTATTGTATCTTCAACGAAGTCACGTCTTCGTATTAAGATATCATCCAATGACACATTACTAGATTTCAATTTGCCCTGCCGATCTTGAAATACAACTATTTCCCCAGGATCTACACTTGACAAACTTAATGTCTCAGCGATTTCATCTTCGGTTATTTTTTTTTACATTTTCGACAGCGAATTTACTATCGGTTTCTGTTTTTTTTACTCTGATAAAGGTCGTCCCCAAATATCAATCATTATACGAAAACGTTAACGTTTTTCTAAATCAGAACGCTATCGTTTTTGCCATTGCCCACTAGTATATTCATTAACAACAACTTGTGGTGGTTTCCTTGGAAATCTAGATATCTCTACAAGGACGTTTAATACTTCACGACCGCATATCGGTGGATCATTTAACTGTTGTGTTGGTAGCGTGGAATAACAAATTGGAGATGACTTTGTTATTGTGGATACATATCGCATGAATTCGTTTGGTGGAGCTAAACCATATGAATAAAAAGAGACAATTCCATGTGGATCAATTGCATATGCGACCCAATGAGTTCCTTCTCCGCTGCTGTTATCAAGATTGATAATACCCGTTTCATTTTTCATTGGTTTTGACGGTAATTTATCTCTCATGAAAACTCGTCTAAAGTTTTTTATTGATAATGATTTTACAGCATCAATTATTTCAAAATTGGTCATTGGTGAAAATCCAAGGCTTTTTTCCACTAATAAGCCGTTCCTGGTATTCTTAGGCCCGTGCCCTTGTACCAATTGTATGGGGTTCCTGGTAGTCTTAGACCCTTTCCTTTTTTATAGCCTTTCCCAGTAGCTTTTTTTCAGGGCCATTCCTGCAGCAGTACCAACGGCTCCTAACGCTGCCGCCTTCGCAACCGCTGGGGCAGCCGCTGAAATCAATGCTGGAATAGCAGCTAACAGCGGGAATATACCACCTTTTTTTGTCATACTGGCGATTGCAGCTTTCGAAAAATCAATTTGAACTCCTCGTTTGTTCTTTAGCGCATCATTGAAATGTTTTATTTGACGATATCACAATGATAACTTATGTGCACCACCAGACATTTGAGTGGGTTTCAGGGTTATTGTGGTTCCACATTCTTTAGCTGACTTTGATTTCAATTTCTTGACCTGACCATCAGTCAACTGGACATTAACAATACTATATGTCATTCTATTCTACAACGTAATTTACACATTTAATTGATCTTATTGTGAAAATCCTAACTACATGTTTGGAAAATCAAATGATTTTTGAAAATATTACATGTTTTCTACTGGTGCATCAATAAGTCTCATTCGTCCGCCAATTCCTTCTAACAACATTGATTTATCACTGAGAATGACAGCAACTGCTCTATAATCAGCTATAACAGCAGGGCGTTGTACCCGAGCTTGGAAGTATATATCAACAACAGATTGTCTCATCATGTCAAGATGTTCCAATGAAAAGTAATAAATCGGATAGTGTTTTTCAAAATCAATTTGCAATATTGGCAAACCAGTATCAACATTTTTATCACGACCCATATACGACAATATTCTATGATATACATGCGCTACGTTGTTGTTTTCATAATTAAGCTGTACAATCTCTGCTGGCTCTTGTTGTCCGTTTATTCTCAACGAAACTTCACTTACCCATAATTGATCAAATATCATATGACTAGATAATTGACGACCCACTCGATTTGCATCCTGTAACGCTATAAAGATATGACGTGGAGCTGAAACACCTTGTTTTGATGCTAAGTGCCATGTACATGTATTATCTATATTATCCTGCTTCGTATCAGTCGTTGTTGTTAGCCAACTTTGTAATGATTTTCCACCTGTGTCCATAAACGATAGTAATTGTTGCTCTATTGTAACTGCTGGTGTCAAGACGGGCATCCATAGAACCAATTTATTTAAATTGACTTTACCATCATCAACACCATTAGCACGCCAGATTGCATCATTGTCATTCTCCTTTCGCACTAACACGACTGTATGCTTTGCTCCATAGATGACTTTTCTGACATTTCTACAAAATCCGAATATGTGATGTAACGGAATTGCACATGAAAACCGTCGACGCTGTCCTTTTAATGATCCTTTTCGTGTTGCAAATCCTAGATTGAAATCATCATTGACCCTTTTTAAAATGCCGAATTCAGCGGCTGGTATAATTTCACGGTCTGGATGATTTACAAGTTGTTGTTCAACCGATGCAGTATCTTGCGCAGTTCGTACTTTAACAAATTGATAATGGTTCGGATGATCAGAAGTATCCTTAGCAAACATCATAGACGGACTAGCCGACCTTGTATAATCATCAGAATATCTCGCAAGTCCGATTATTGTTGTTGCAATATCAACATTTTGTTCTATTGATTCAATTTCTTTTCCATCAATGATATATCTTGCACTGTTAAATAGCGCCATAATGCCATTATTTACGAAACCAACTCGGATATTTGGGTCATTCCAATATGGTGTATCAGCTGCAACATTTGTTACAAGCTCTCCTTCTACTTCAATAAACGCCTCACACGGCAAAAAGTATCTACTTGTATCTTGAACTTGAAGTTCAACTCTCCCCCGTTGATTAGGTTCTCTTGCAGGATAGGCATAATACTGATAGTTAATTTTAGAATCATCTTTATTTACCGGTGCTGCCATATCAAACGCTGGATCAGCAATTTTTTAAAATGCCATTTATACTAAAACACTATCGTTTTTCTAAATGTAATAATGCTATCATTTTCTTTTTCGTCTGACATTTTTACGATTTCCTCCAAGACCGCTCCCCGCTATCATACTTGTAATATTACTACTATCTGGTGAAGTCATTGCTATTGATGCTAGTTTTTGTTCCACTGCGTTATTTATCACTTTACTGACATTTGCATGCATCATTGTTGTTGAAGGTAGCGGTGTTGAAACCATTTGTGGTGGTTTTCGTCCGAATCTAGATTTCACAAATGACGTTATTCTATTTTTTGCGGTAGAAAAGGTCGTTCCTGCTAGATCTCCAACAGCGTTAATTCCTTTATTACGAATAACATCAATGGCTTTCATCGCTAATTGTTTAGCAATTGGTGCTACTTTTGGGGCTATTCTTGTGAATAAACCCGCTATGGTATTTCCAAGGCCATCTCCATAGTATGCCTTATAAACGGGCAATCTTGAGTTTACCACATACACGTTTGTTGGTTTATCGTGATTATAGTGTACTATCATCTTATTTGAAATGACTTTGTAATTTCTAAATGCAGCCATTTCAGAAATTTCAATCGCTATAATAATCATTAAATTCCCCTGGAATTCCGTCCATTAAGTCACCCAAGAGTTCTCGATACGTATGAATATCAATTATCCCACCTTGGAATAATCGTCTGCAAATATCAAATGCTTCATTAGTTATTTCGACTGAGTTATTTCCAGCTCGCTTACCTCCCATAAGAACCTCAAGTCGTGATATATCATTAATGATATTACTAGGACATATATGAGAATCATGATGAGAACTTCCATAACCCCATCCTGAAGTACTTGCTAGTTCGGAAACGTTTTGAGGTTCTGTAGCTGGTTCAGAAACGTTTTGAGTTTCCGGAGCTGGTTCGGAAACGTTTTGAATTTCTGGAGATTGTCGACCTCGACCTCGACCTCGACCTCGACCTCGACCTTGGTGTTGTTCTTTTCGTTGTTCTTTTAGATCTTGTTGTTCTAAACTATACGCATTAGCTCCAATTTTAAAAGCATTGTACTCCAAAGTATCCTTATTTAAATTGCCGGTGATTTCTGTATTAATTTTATATATCCAATCCACCCAGTCATCTCGTTTTATTTTGTTTTTTTTTATACTCGTCTTTTAAAAATTTCTCCCTAATATAATAACTTTTGACAGCGAGGTGACCAAATAACTCATAGTCTTCATGTTTCAGCAATTGAATTCGTTTGATCCTTTCTATAGCTTCATCGGTGAATTTCTCGTTAAAAGGAACACTTTTTTTAGTGGAAACTTTTTCAATAGAATCACTAGCACCTTTAACGGGGTTATCGTCAATATCAATATTACCCATTTGTTGTATTTCTCCCTGAGTTTGTAACTCATCTGAAAGCTGTTTTATTTCCTCCTTGGTTTTTTCAGTTTCTGTAGCAATCTTTTCCAATACATCAATAATAGGTACTGCTCCCTCTTTAGGGATGTCGCCGTATATAGCACGTTCTGTTGCAAGTTTCATATCTTTAGTGGCTTTAGTTACAGGAGCAAAAAGCTGTTCACTCCCAATAGAAAAGTCAGTCTGCGCTTGCTGTCCAAGTTGTAGTTTATCTCGCACGTTATCTCGAATTGGTATAAACTTTATCAGTAATGCTAACCTCTCACGGGCTAGTCTGGTAGTTAATGCTTCTGATGTCATTATTGGAAATGCTAACGTTTTTTCAATTGTGGGTTTCAATGCTTGCATTTCCAGAGTCATCAATCAAACGTCTTATAGATTTCACTTTCAAAGCAATCTCTGACCGACCTTGGTATTGTTCCCCGAGTTTCTTTCTAATTACTTCAAGTATAATAAATAGCCGAATGAATAAATTAATATCATTGTTATACAAAGAAACATTAACCGCTTTTTGGATTCTTTTTATCAGTGAATACATTTTAGGTAGGACATATCTTCCATGTTTCAATTGTATATTAATTTGTTCAAATTCATTCAAAAGTCTGTCTTCATTTAAAAATTCAGAAAGTACGATTCCTTGATTTCTTAAATTTGATATTTCTGTGATGATAGATGTAATATCTTTAAATTCCATTTATTGAATATTATTAATAATGTATTTTCTTATCTTTAAAATATTTTTATCGATTCCCAACATACAAAAAAAAAACAAAAACATATACAATGCCTGTCCCTTCCTCATTCGAGTTCCGAAGCAAGGGAGGCACATACATTAAAGACTTAAACAATACCCTAACCCCCAATCGAGTTCAAGGGCGGGTTATATGGGTATTAGACGTGAAATCCAAGCGATTTCTTTACAAACACTGAACATATAACATGAAGCCTCATTTGGAAACCTATTTCGCGCCAAACGACGTCAAAGAGGCCCAGAGGGGGGACAGCACATTCTTGGAACTCATTGAGTGCCTTCGCATTAAATAAGCCCAAGGTCCGAAACATAGATCTCCCAATTGGAAGCTCTAACGTAACAAATGCTATATTAGGTCTTCCGGAAGATATGTTGTGGGGGGGACAGTACATTACATATAGGATGATTATATATACAATGCGATTATATAGGATGATATATATACAATGCGATTATATAGGATGATTATATATACAATGCGATTATATAGGATGATATATATACAATGCGATTATATAGGATGATTATATATACAATGCGATTATATAGGATGTTATATATATATATATATATATATATATATATATATATATATATATATAGGATATATATATATATATATATATATATATATATATATATATATATATATATATATATATATATATATACAATGAGATTATATATATACTAGGGACAGCACATTACATATAGGATGGTTATATATACAATGAGATGATAGGATGGTATGATAGGGACAGTACAGGACTATACAAACATGAAACGACGGGGCGGACCTACACTCAATCTACCAATCAAAAGCAACCCAAGAAATTAACCATGGTTGCAGTTGAAAAAATTCAACCACACCATGTCAATGGCGTAAAAGTTTTGATTGGCAATATTGGGCTTCGTTTAAAGCCCCAAACTTTTACAGTTTATATTATATATAAGGTGACTAATAGTGCAGTGTCAATGTGTAGGTGTGTTATTTTTACCACTAAATACTTAATAAATAATATTTCATGGCGTTAAATGAAACTAAATACTTGAATAAAACATTTTTTTAAAGAATACTGCTGTTATATAATAATAAATATTTTTATGTTTTTTCATTAATTTTTATAATAACCGTAATAATAATTTGGATTCACGGCCATACATAACTCTGTCAAATTGTCTACCCTATATAGGTTTTTCCAACAAAACCCTAACTGCTGTTCTCAATACAGTCTTTAGAAACAAGAAACAATAACACAAAATCAAAGTCCGTACATACCTGATACGTATATATACCGAGTTAACCATTAAATACGTACATGAGATCACACACATCATTAATTCAATCTAATTTCACATGTGTTTTCTACGTTTATCTAGCAGGAATTACATAACCGGGAACACTGTTCTATCAATATCGAAAGTAGGATAGTTACGTGACGATCAGAAGTAATGAGGATAAATACGGAAAAAAATAAAAAAATAAAAAACATATTTTATTAATAGTAATTATTGAGAGTCATTTCATGCGTATGAAAACTTTATTCTATGTCCATTTTTCTTTGAGATAGCTGCTTGATAAATCCCTTCAGCAACTTTTCGTATAGAGGAACTACGTATTCCAAAATATTTTCCCGCAGCATTCATTGAATGAAAAACTCTTTCTTCATTCGTCGTTGTATCAAATGATTTAACTCCCTTGCGTCGTTTTGAGTATTTCCCTGTCTTTCCTCTTTTTGTATTCTCTCTTTGAGAAATGCATTGTAAATTGGAAATCGCGTTGTTGAAAGGATTAGAGTTAATATGATCAATAACATTACCATCTTTAATCAATCCATAAAACGCTTCATATACAATTCTGTGAACGTAATACTTCTTTCTTCCAGCAGCAAATTGCAAGTATCCTTGATTATTAACAAAACCAATTGGCTTTTTCAGTCTGAGATTTCTAACATCACCATCAGCAGATATTTCATAATTAACGAGTATTGGATGTGGTCTGAATTCTTGCTCCATTTATATATAATAATACTATTTGTCTAATTCATTATTTGCTTTATTTATTAATTTATTAATGTACTCTTGAGGGTTTTTTATGATTTTGTCTTTGACAGAGTCATGGTTAGGGTCAATGATAGCGTTTTTTATTCGTTTATCATAATAACGTTTCAATTCTCTAAACCGATTACACCAACAATTGATACATATTTGTGATTTTCCTCTCACACCCACCCCACAATTTATGCATGGTGCCGGGCCTGTCGAATTATTTCTGACACTCTGTAAGTGATGTCCACAGAATTCACCTCTACACGATTTATTGCATGGGGTTACTGATCCAATCATAAGCCATTTGCAATGATTCATTATTTATAAACAAAATTTTCTATTTAAATGTTTGCTTTATTTATATGAATGAAGAATTTAAGAGATTATCGACAATCAAGCCTTATAAAAATATTAAATTCAATCTTGATAGAACCCTCGAAGACGTATCAAAAGAGAGAATAAATAATAGAAGTCTGATTAGAAAAATACGAGATTGTGTTAATGAGTTTAAACAGGACGATGCATCACACACCTGGTCAACATTTAAAATTGATGGTGTTGTTGATGCTAGAATGAATGATGAAACAGCAGCTATGATACTATCACAACTTGGCAATAAACAGTATTTTCTCAGAGTGAAATTCATTATCAATTTAGAATCGGGCGATTGGGTTATACGAGACAAGTTTGAACCAATTCTCAAAAATAGGACAACAGTCATTGTTAGCCGTGATTCCAGACCAGGGCTGTTAACTGGAATTGATAAACCATACTATGAAAAAGCGTATCCAGAAACAGCAATTGTTTATGGGATGTATCCGTTAAATAAGAAACCTGACATTGGAAAACTAGCACCAATGAAACAGTCAACGTCAGTGGAAAAACCACTCAATTGTGTGGCACAACGTCTCATAGAACACTGTACAAATGCACTCCGTGGGAATACATTAACCGGTCTATAATGTAAAAATAGATCAATGGGAGTTAACAGTAAAAGAGAACGGAGCAACTATTTCCGATATAGCTAGATTGGAAAAGTCGTTGAGATTTCCGATAACCGTTTCAACGATAACCGGCGAAGTATTATACGAATCGAAATACAATAAAAACGGAGCTCCAATCAAAATTATTGATCATAACAAGCACGCATGGACATCCGCGATTACAATATTCCAGCGAGACAGAACAGTGAAGTATATCCCAGGAGAATTTACCAAGGATGGTATTCTCACTGAAGAAAGATTATTCCATGCTATTGCTAGTTTGTGTAAAAACGACCCTGTATCAGTATGGCTACTTCATAGTTTTGAAGATGAAGAATGTCAATTCCAATCAATTTGTGAGACCTAACGGTGAATTATATCGTACTGAAAGTCTACATAATAGGATGAAAAATCTAGCAATAAGTCTCAGTGAAAACGTTAGCTTTTTTAATGGACAATCCGACGATTACGAACAGTTACTTACAAATTGTTTTACAATTCCATCGGTTGCAGCTCATTTTGCAAGAAAGAAAAATAATTGTAAACCAACACGAAAAGAGTTTTTACAGGATGTTCAATCCAGCTGTTTGGAATATTATCATGGCGGTCTATGGAACGTTAAGTACAATCGTGAAAGTATGATATCAGTTGATATCGTCGCCTGTTATCCAGGAAGTTTTCTAGGATATGGATTCGCTGGTGAGTATTTTAAACGGTTTGGACATCCCACACATGAAATGACTCGCGTTGCTTTTAATGGACCACTGCCTGATTTTGATTTGACCGGTTTTGCTCGCGTAGTATCATTTGAATTCGCTGAAGGACTTCATCCGTGTTGTTATGTTTGGATTGGTAGACACATGACTGAAAAGTAAATGGTTACCAATAGTGTTATTGCGATATATGACTGATTGTAAAATGTTAGTATCGTTGATTGTCAGCGAAGCAATTATCTCATATCAAAAACAAACCAATGTCTGGTTACCAGAACCAGAATGTCTTGCTAGTATAATCGATAAGTCTAGAAAACATATTGATGCTGACGAGGAGTACATCATTGAATGGTCAAAAAAGATATTTAATCAACGAAATAGTGAAGCAAAGGATCTCGGCCGAAGAATAATCGGTAAATTTACACAAGGTGGAAAAAAATTCAACTTTAAAAGACAATCCTCACGATTGATTATAGATGATGCCGAATACGACTTCGTTATTAAAGATGCAGTAGAGAAAAATAGATACGCAAATTGTAAAACAGCCTTCTTGTCCAATAAAACAAAGTTAGGTAGAATTGTTACTTACAGTGATGGAGAAAGCTCTGCATATCTACATTTAAGGGCTTCTATGCTGGGTTGTGCATCTATCAATTTATTTGCAATGATAAATAGATTTCCTAGTATAGCAGTTAGAGTTGCAATTGATTCAATGTATGTCGATAAAAAATATATCAAAGAGGTAACTAAATTTACTAATAGCGAAGAGACTTGGGGAACATGGCGAAAAAAACGTGAAATACAACGCGATTATTCTAAATCAGCAGACGTTGAGATTAAAAGCAGTTACCTGAAGAACGATAATTCTATCAGTGAAAAATCCGAAGGATTTTCTATGTCTAAAGCACCACCGATATCAGATCCAATTTGTAGATATAAAACAGTTTATTTAAACGGTTGTGGTGGATCTGGAAAGACAACACGTGCGATAGAAATATATCGAGAGAGAACGTCCATGATTGTACTCACACCAATCCATAGACTAGCGAGAGAGATAAAACAACGAAATGTTGAAGCTTGCACGTATTATAGTCTTTTTCCGATACAAGGGCGATACCTGGACTCCTGAGCGAATGGGTGAGAAATTTATTCCTTCGGTTATTATTTGAGATGAAGCATGTACTGTTTCAGAAGATGTATTAAAAATGTTTCTTGATTGGTTATTGCAAAATAATACAAAAGTTATATTGTGCGGCGATCATGGTCAACCACCACCATTTGTTGGTAGAAGTCCGCATAATTGGTTAAAAGGATTTGTTGATTATTACGAAGAAATTGATACTGACTATAGAGCACTCGATGAGCAGTTACGTGAGTTTAAAAAACTAATTAGATTACAACCCGATAGAATTCAATGTGAAGTAGCGCGTGAAATAATTTCTAAAACACCTATGAATGATTTTTGGGAAACATGGAGACCAAATGATTTTGTAGTAGCAAGTAGAAAGATAGTCAGAGACGCACTTCAGAAAAAGTTGTTTGAGCTACACAAGAAAAAATTCCGAACGTTTCCAGTACCGTTGTGTTATAGACCATTGGATACACGAAAGCAGAATATTGAAGTTGAAATTCCAGGCCAGACGGAGAAAAAGATTCTAGTGTTAAATGATATTGTGTTAGTTGATATCAATGCTGTAGAAGATGCATTATGCGCTGATAAATCACCATGGACGCTTGGTTATGTAACAACAATACACTCGTAACTCGGATTGACTATCACGGATACAATTGTTTGGATAGTTGATAATCGCATTGAATGGTCAAATTTAGTCTATCTCGCAGTGGCCAGAGTACGACGAATAAATCAACTACGAAGGATTGTTTTCGATGATGATTTTAATGCAAACGATGATAACACTGATATTAGCATCATTAATAAAAAAAACTCTGGTTACAAACAGCAGGAAAAAAAACAACGAGAATTTGATATTGATGCTGAAGTAATAATCGCATTAAAAGAACAACAGAATAATCACTGCGCCAGTTGCAATTGTATAATGCACTGGCAGTATTCGGATAAAGACCCTCGACAATTCACCGTAGACAGAAAAAAAAACAGTCTTGGTCATGTCAGAAACAATGTGATGTTGACCTGTCTTGAGTGTAATAGACGTAACGGAGCTAGTTAAGACTAAATGGCGGTAATTGAGTATCGTCCGGAATGACTTGTAGTTGTTCGCGTGTAAAACCACGCTGTGGTGCAGTTGAATCCAATCTGTAGATTGGAGGTCTACCAGTTGATCGCGTTATAGTTGAAATTTTATGCGTAGTAACACTCCATATAGGATCAGTAGCTCTTCTTTTACCACCTTCAAGTTCTCCTGGTTCGTATAAATATCTTACAGTAACATCACTGTGAAGTGGCTGAGTGCTGACCCGCTTTGGTTCTTCTGGTATATATTTTTTTATTGCAATATTTGGTTTCATATTAATAGTTCGAGTAATCTCGTTATTTAACGCAGCAACTACACTCGGTAACCTTTGGACCCATTCACGAGATCGTTTTTCTTGGATGAATTCTTTTGCATATTGATATCCAAATAACCGTTCTGCAAGAGTTCGATTAAATCGTTCTACAATTGCCTGATCACGATGTAACGCAGTATGTCCCCGTCGTATTGTAACATTATGAGTTTTCATTGTTGATAGAACAGCACCTTGAAACTCTTTGCCAGGATCAACTTGTAATAGATTTGGCCATCTTAGAGGACCTCGTCTATAAATCCTTTCAAATGCAGAAGCGACTTCAGAAGCTGACTTTGTTTTCAATGGTTCTGCTTGTTTAAATCGACTCGCAATATCAACTACAGTTAGCGCGTATTTGTAACCATGGTCATGTGGTAAAAACAATAAATCAGCTTGATGAACTTCATTGGGTACGGTAACATCAAAATGAGAATAATTAATTTATTTAGGCTGTGGTAGATAAATTTGCCATATAGCTTGTTTGGATAACCAATCATTCGCAGTGGACTTTTTCACTTTTGCAACGTTAGCGAGTTTACTGATTGCTGCTTTACCCCTCCAGTATCCTTTCGGAGAATAATAAATAGATTCCATACTATAAAAACACTAATGTTTTTAATTACCAGCACCTAACACCAATTTGCCTTTCATAGCTGTTTTGACCAACCATGAAGGCAATTTTTCTTTGAAGGATTTATCGGGAATAGCATTTAACGCATGAATTAATTTTACATCCGCGAGATGTCTTTGTTGCAAATTATTACTTTTATATGCAACATCATGAGCATGACATGCCTTATCAATAGCATTTATCGGATACTCACCAGGCCGGGGCTGATTTTGATCATCAAGTCTGATATCTAATCTCGTTCCGGGACCACAGTAACTATATCCTGGAAGTTGTTTTTCTCCGGGGTATTTTGCCCATGGGAGTCCTGGGAGTTTTCCAAGTTTTGCGGCAATATCACCTCCGAGTTGCTTTTTTTTAAAAATCGAAATTTTTTTGTACCACATGTTACACACTTACCAGTAAGCGCTAGTCTATTGTTTTTAGTTGTAATGGTTGTCTTATCAGTTGTATCAGTACGCTTTTTACATTTAACACAATATAGATCCATAATTTATATATAGCGTTATGAATATAATTGATTTTTCAGCGACATAAAGAAGAGAACCGGTAAAACACCACGCAGCGCTTCCGAATTCTGTCCGTGCCATTATAATCGGACCATCTGGATCGGGTAAAACACAATTGCTGCTTAATTTGATAATGCGATTTATGAAGTGGGATAAATTATGTTTAGTTGCACCATCCGTAGATGATCAACGGTGCTATGAAGTGCTAAAAGATTATAAGGAAAACGCATCAGAAATTAAAGGTGAAAGTGTAATTGATATTATTACTTATATTAATGATGCACCATCAGTAGAAGATCTCGATGGAGACATAAACAATCTTGTAGTGTACGATGATGTGATGTTAGATAATCAAAAGAACCCTGCTAGAATATTTTCCCGAGGTAGGCATAAAAACACTGATGTGACATATGTCACTCAACGATAGACTCAAATTCCAAAAGTGATTCGCGATAACTGTAATATTCTTGCTGTATTCAATGGCGTTGATACACATACGCTACGAAATATTTGGCAGACATGGTGTTCCGATATGGACTTCATTGGATTTAAAAATTACTTTAGACATGCTCAGTCAGTCCCATATGGATTTATAACAATAAATTTACACGACCCTCGGTCTCGATATCGTATTGGACTTGATCAAATATTTGGTTAAATAATTTGTATTAACCAGCAGCAGGGAGGGTTATGACAACATATTTGCGACGTAGATGACAGCAATTTTGAGGGTGGTTATGACAATATATTCACGACAAAATCGCTAAGGCTCCATTTTACAAATGGGGTCTTTATTTTTTTTTTTTTGGTTAAAATATGAGATTTCGTAGGAAGGCTCCATTTGGTATTCTGAGGCTTTAATCGATTTTATCGCAAAATTTTGTAGGGTTCGCCCCCTCCTACTACTAATATGAACAAAGATTTTTGACTGGGGCTTTAATTAACCTTTATTATATATTTGAAACTATATTCTAAGGATACACTTATTCATACAATACATATTACAATACATTTGAATAATTTCTTTGTGATCTACTACTTCATATGCTTTTGAAAATTCTCTGCATTTTAGAATGCGATACAAGTGATTAGAAAATTGCTTGAACTCAAAAAGCCTAAAATTCAATAGTTACGACTGATGCTATAATCATTTCAAGGAATATATTTTGTTTCATATAATTTAGAATAATAACCTGCAAATGATCACTGGATATTATACTGTGTTATCTAAAGAATACTATGAAGCTAGCGAATTCATACAAATGAACATAGAAACGATACAATATTTCATTACATTTTAAAAGTACATACAAAAAGAACTCATAAAAATATTGCGACTACAAGTTACTACAAAATTCTTTAAAGTAAAAAATAGGAAATTTATATCAGTAGATATGAACAAAGATTTCTTACTGGGGCTTTATTTAAACGAAGTTTTTAGATAGGCTCGGCCTTATATATTCCAAAATGACGTAAAACAACTTCGTGCACCAAATCAGAATGCATTATTGTAAAGTTTCCGAAATGGCGTGGAATAACTACGTGATCCAATCAGAATCGTAAAGAGGTTGTCGCTTTTGTTCAGTAACATACGGGTCCAAATCAGAATGTCCATTTTAAGTTAATTATTGTAAAGAGTATATTGCTTTTGTTCAACTCTTAAAATGGATTATGGCCAATTTGGTAAATCGTCTTTTTGTTTCACTCGCGACATCGATTACCACTCATAACGTGGAGTAATACCGGATTTTTTTCGGCTGATTAATTTTGTTGCCTCGAAAGAAAGCGAGTAATTCGTTTATTGTTATGAATTCTGAACCCTGCTATTTTAGGATTACGTTTATGAAAAACAGCTTCTAAGGTAAGTCGGTTCCAAGCTATTAAATTGAACAAGGTTATTTAATTTGTAGCTTATCTCAATTTGTAAGGAACAATGATTCATTCAGTTGAAAAGAAGCGAGTGATTCGTTTATTGTTGTGAATTCTGAATCGGCGATTACACATGTCAAAGGTGGCTTCTAGGGTAAGTCAGTCTTTATGTCATTCGAGCCATTGAATTGAACCAAGCTATTCAATTTGTAACTAATCCCAATTTGTAAGAACCAACGTAGTCCTAAATACTTTTTAATTTCTCTACCCAAATTTTATATGAACCAACATAGTCCAATATACTTTTTGATTTCTCTACCAAACTTTTATATGTACCAATATAGTCCAATATACTTATTGATTTCTCTACCCAAATTTTATATTTTATATCCTAATATCTACATTGATACATACATTCACAATTTTTGATGTACTATATTAAGCTACTTCTCGTTTATATATATATATATATATATATATATATATATATATATATATATATATATATATATATATATATATATATATATATATATATGCAATAAACTGACGACGAACAGTACGAAACTAGTAACTAACTAGCCTAAGCGCTTTCGACTCTTAATCAGTCTTTTTCATAGTTTTAGCACATGTGAAGATAGAACTGTAGAGGTTTACAAACACAACGTTTTTGTGTTTATTTGTTTGTCGTAAGTATGTTTTGTATTTGCCTTTGAAAAAGACTCATTAAGAGTTGAAAGCGCTTAGGCTAGTTAGTTACTAGTTTCGTACTGTTCGTCGTCAGTTTATTGCATCTATTTTAATTAATCCCTGACAAACGTGATCCCTTGGTGGATCCAGTACGCTTGAGAGGGTTGTTATTCGCTATATGATTTGTATTCTTTATTTATATATATATATATATATATATATATATATATATATATATATATATATATATATATATATATATATATATATATATATATATATATATATAATTCGTAATCTACGTACTATTCGTTGGTATTTATATAATTCTGTCTAGTATTATCAAACATTCTCTTTGAAGAAAGTTCTGTCTCTCTATCTGTCTCTCTCTCTCTCTCCTGATTCCAGCTTAACGAGAGATTTCTGAACTCGACCATTGGTAAACCATCCTTAAGATTTGATGTCGCTGTTGGCAGTAATCGTCTCCTGATTTTTGCCATTAACAAGCAGCTAGAGGTACTCGGTATGACCAAAACCTTATCAACTGGATTTTTCAGATCTGGTGATGACTTGAAACAGATACCACTTTGTTTTTCCATCATGTCTGGAAAAAAGAAAATACATTATATAAAAGTGTGTGAGGAATTGAGATTTTGAAAATTACTTTGATAACATGTTTCAAATATTTAACAGTATTTCAGTACAGAAAATAAACTTGAAATGTATTTAGCCTAAATATACACGTCCAGATCTAAATTAATTAGTGTGCGTTGAACATAAACATGAATGTTTGCATTATTCGTGCAATATATTGAAAAACTTTGAAACGTATGAGCATATCAAAGAAAATAAACGAAGATATCCATGAATAGTTTTACTTATTCGCAATATTTATAGGTTTTTCAGTCAAAGAACTATTGCCTGAAAATATATTGCTGATGACTTTGAAAAGGCTCTTTGGCAAGAAATACGACCAGTGTATATAACTCCGCAAATACATTGCTGTGCATTTCATTTTTGACAGGCCCTTTGGAGAAAGGTTCAGGAATTAGGATTATAGACAAACAACTTTCAGTCTACCCATCGGATCTGCGACGTCAATTTTCATTAGTTCCGATTTTTTTAAGAGTTTGGATAGCTAATTTAAAACAATTTTCACAATGCTTAACATCACCTATGGGTAACACAACACAATTTGGAAAACATAAATATATTGAGAAGTCAAAATATTATGCTTTTCAAAAAAATATAATTCTTTCAAATTCTAACGAGGCAAGAAGTCACCTCCGTTCATCATATTTTTTTTAATGTTGATCACAAATAAATGTCTTTTCTTTTCAAATTGTAGCGGGTTATCAGAAGGCACGAGAGTATGTATAAACTGTAGCGAAAGGTTTATGAGCTCCCCCTATTACCAGTAGACGACATACCGTCATTTGCTGTTAAAAAGAAGAGTTGATCCAGAGGCTGTGAATGTATTGTCATTCCTATATATGTAGACAACAAATGAAATCATACTGACACTTGGATTGTTAACTCCTGGTCAATTTATGGGAGAAACATGCGAACCAATAATGATGTGTATGGGTGGCATAATCGTTTAAACAGGAGAGCAAGAAAGGGAAATTTGTATTTCTATCTTCTTATAACTTTCTTTTATAAAAAAAAGCCAGATAAACTGGATCTGTGCTGCAAAAGGGATGATGGCATCAAAAGAAACAGAGAACAAAAGTTCAAGGTCGCCGTATCAAGTTACGGGAGAAGTATGGAAACCACCAAATAAGCACGAACACCTTGGTTAAATGTTTGCCAGATTGTATGGCCTATGTTTGACATAGCAACAGCCTATAGCATTGCCCATTAATGAATATAGATATATCCGTCTTAGTACAAAGTGCGTGCCATTTGTTGCAATAAACGCTTATGCCTTTGAACTCTTGTGGACTTATCTTAAACTATAACATAAGAATTCTAAATCTCACAAAAGAGAAAGTATAAACTCCTTTATTGCAAATTACCACCCGGAAATTTAAAATTATCAAGTTGCTAAAATTATACTGTTGGATATAGTATTAATATTTGTATTTCAAGTTGATATAGTAGTAACTGATGTTTTACTTCAATAAATCTTGAAAAGTTTATATCGACTAGAGAATGTGTAAAATAAATGCAATCCAAAAGATTCTAATGTATTTAGTATACAGTCTTATCTTTATTACTTTTTGCAGATATTTTATGTTTCGTAGAGATAACTGAATTAAAACAGATAAGAAAACCATAGACAGATGCTGTTTAGAAGTGTACTGTTGCAAATCATAATTTGATAGTTCTACTCTGTCATGATATGTAATTTTGATTAGCGTTGTGTGTCGATTTATATGTGCACATACATGCTTGATATTCAAAATGTAAACATATGAAATCAGCATTTATATCTCTTTACTGTTAGTTACAATTTGCATTCCTCACCCCTAATTCATATCGATAACTGAAAGTAAAGTGTCACTCGAGCATGTTAAAAATTTAGACAATGAAACACTATTTTGGAGATAACTAAATTTAAAGTCTAAATTTTCAAACTTGAATAAACTTAAATAGTTTATCTCCAGTATGTACCATCTTGTGTTTCGTCAATACCAAAGTATCTAATAGCACTCTTCTGAATCTAATTAAACTCTTTGGCAATCTGCTGTTTAACCCAAAAAAACTAATCCAAGTTTTCAAATTTTATTTTGTCTAAGTCTCAATGTACCATGACTTCAAGGTCACTGCTTTATTTGGACACACGTGGATCTGAACTAGATAATGAAAGCTAAAGTTGTTCATCTAATGTACACTTACAATGAACACATATACATTACTGGGCCTTTCTGCCAATAAATTCAGACTGTAAATATCAGTACATTTTCCATCCATTCAGCAGATAGTCAAAGTCTTTAAACTTGCTTAACAGCTATAAGTATCATGTACTTCTTGTGTACTTTTTCAGTGACAACATGTACATTTGAGGGTTTCCTCAGCCACTGAATTCTCTCACTGTAAATATCAGCACTGATAAAATGATCAATTGATCAACAGGTGATTGAAGCAGGACTGGCAAGCTTCTGAATTTGACATCCACATATTGCATGTGTTTGGAGGACTCCTGTGTAACTGCATCCCAAATCACAAATACATGTCCTAATATGTGAAATTGTTTCCAAGTCCAACGATAATCCAAGTCATATTAAATGATAATTACAAAGGAGAGATATCATTCATATGACAACATCTCAATTTGTTATCAAAAAATATTGCATAAGATTATGGTCTTTCTACCAAACAAACTGTGCTGAATGAAGTCAATGGTGATAACAGTTACTTGTAATGACCATGCAGTTTCAAGTGTGAAATATCATATACTAGGAAAATATTCATTAAAAAAGTTATGTGCAAATCTGTATAATCAAAAAAACTAAAACACTACCATATACCTTTAATGTCTGTTCTCCTATATGTATCCATAATCCTCATGTGCAACTTCAAACATCTACTGTTTAAACATTTTATCATAAAGTTCATTTTTGAATGATTTATCTCAGGTATGACTTCTGTGACTGTGCAGAATTCTACATTAACTAAATGTTCCAGTACAAAATTAATACTTTTAAATAGTTTATCTCCAGTATGTACCATCTTGTGTTTCTTCAATACCCAAGTATCTAAAAACACTGCATCGAAAACTTGACATTTGAATAGTTTTTCTCCAGTATGTTTCATCATGTGGAGCTAGAAATCAGCCTACAAAAAATTTTGACAAAATTCACATTTCAATGGTTTATCTCCAGTGTGTATTCTCATGTGCATCTTCAAACTACTTCTCCGACTAAACATTTTTTAACAAATTACCATTTGTATAGATGTAAATGTCCTCATGTGGAGCTTCAAGAAAAACATTTTTGAGAAAATTTAAATTTGAAAGGTTTATCTTCGCTATGTGATTTGGCTCTTGAGGCTACTGCTTTCATCTCCACTATGATGTGTCTTCCAAGAAAAACGAAAGGCAACCTTTGCATCACAAACTTTACATTTGAATGGTGTATCTCCTGTGTGTATTATCACATGCCACTTCAAACTGCTACTCTGACTAAATATTTTATGACAAATTTGATATTTAAATGGTTAATCTCCAGTATGTATCATGTGCATGTCCAAATAATAACTCTGCCTAAATATTTTGTATCAAATTCACATTTGAATGTTTTATCTTCAGTATGTATGACTCTTCATACTGAGTAATAGATGCAAAATTCACAATTGAATAATTTATCTCAGCATGAATTGGTATGTCTTTTTAAACAATTATTGTCACAAGATGGTTTATAATAAATTTAATATTTTTATGTTTTATTTCCAATATGAATTATTTCATGTTTTCTCATATAAATGCTGTTGCTAAATGTTTTATCACAAACTTCACACTTGAATGGTGTATCTCCAGTATGTATCATCATGTGTGTCTTCAGATAATTAGTCTCACTAAATGTTTTATCACAAACTTCACATTTGAATGGTTTATCTACAAGATGAGTCCTTTCATGTCTTCCTAAGTTGTTGCTATTGCTAAATGTTTTTTCACAAAGTTCACATTTGACCGGTTTATCTCCGGTGTGTATCCTCATGTGTATCTTCACATAACTATAATCTCTAAAAGTTTTATCACAAACTTCACACTTGAACGGTTTCTCTCCATTATGTATCCTCATGTGTCCCTTCACATGGCTAGTCTCACTAAATCTTTTATCACAAATTTCACACTTGAATGGCTTATCTCCAGTATGCACCCTCAGATGTCTCTTGAAGTTACCACTGTCCGCAAATGTTTTATAACAAACTTCACACTTGAACGGTGTCTCTCCATTATGTATCATCATGTGTTGCTTCACATGGCTTTTCTCACTAAATCTTTTATCACAAATTTCACACTTGAACGGTTTATCTCCAGTATGTACCTTCATATGTCTCTTGAAGTTACTGTTCTCCCCAAATGTTTTATAACAAACTTCACACTTGAACGGTGTCTCTCCATTATGTATCATCATGTGTCGCTTCACATGGCTATTCTCACTAAATCTTTTATCACAAATTTCACACTTGAACGGTTTATCTCCAGTATGTACCTTCATGTGTCTTTTCACATGACTATTCTTACTAAATGTTTTATCACAAACTTCACACTTGAATGGTTTTTCTGTATTATGCCTCCTCGTGTGTTTCTTCAAATTGATATTCCTGCTGAACATTTTATCACAAACTTTACATTTCAAAGACTTATTTTTTGCTTGCATGGACATCTTCCAAGCACCGCTCTGGATAATAATGTACCAGAAATTCACGGTTCAAGATCCGTTAGGTCTAATTAATTTTGCCAGCTTTTAGCTGGCTGATTAATAGCTGATTTGGATCTTTTCTTGTTGGTTCCCAGTAGCATACTGATTCAGCCCAAATCATAAGACGCTTCTACTAGGCTGTTTCGGATCAAGTGAAATAATTATGGAAAAAGCAATGGAACACGCATCTGGTTTTTTTTTTTTTTTAAATAGTAGTTATTAATGTTTATGGAAAAATATCAAGAAAATACATTATAAGACTAAATAAAATAGACAAATTTTCCAGACGCTTTTCTACACGACCGATCTGAAGACATATGGCATATCACACTGTACAAAAGAATGTACGAGAAAACTCGATCAATTCCGTTTCGCCGCCTTCCGATAGTGCCCTAAAAATAAGTTTCTTTTCTATGTCTCACCGACGAACGGACAGGGTGTATTAAGACTGTTTCACACCGTCGGACGTGCCTTGTCGGTATATCGCATTTCAAAAAGAGTATAATATTGTTAAAGAACAGTCGATTTAATCAAACTTTACACTTAAATGAACGATCGAGGCTGAAAATGGTTTTCTGGAGCTCACGGACCAACGGATTGAGCCAATAAAACGAAGTTTGCACTTGCTAATACATCATATCGAAATCGATCTTTTAGCATATGGTTCTGGAAGATTGTAGAAAACATTTGAATCCACATTTCGTCTGCAACATGGGGAGGGGGCTAAAAACATACGATTTTCTTAAGATTAAGGACAAACAGAAAGAAACAATGTCTTATTTTTCCTAAGACATTTCATCAAATCCTATATATCGGTATATTGGACTTGCTGATGGCCCCAGTCAAATGACCATTGAAAATAATAAGGTTGATTCGCAGCTTTGTATCTCGGATTATCGATCAAGGACTGCGGATTTTGGTCAAAGCCACATACTGGGTACGTAAACACTTACGCCAGGGGTGCACAATACGTCGATAGCGATCGACAAGTCGATCAAGAAGGTAGTGTGAGTAGATCGCGTAGCATTAAAAAAGAATTGACTTCAGTCCATATATATATATATATATATATATATATATATATATATATATATATATATATATATATATATATATATATATATATATATATATATATATATATATATATATATATATATATAGATATATATAATATTTTTGTGGTAGGTAAATCATTTGGCTTTGGTCCTTTTATAAGTAGATCGCATACTGAAAATGTGTGTGCATCCTTGATCTACACAGTGGGTTTCGCATCTTTGAATTGTACCTTCATCATGTGTAGGATTGTATGCATCGGATTTTAGAGCGAAGCTGGTGTAAAGTTTTTACGCATCCATTGTTTCATGCATACGAAAAATAAATTTTATGCTTTTTATGTTTTTTTATGAAATTTGTAAATAAATAATTCGTATTGCAATGGAATTGGGGTTATTTTGAAGGATATTTGTGAAATTAATAAAGATATAATACATACAAGGCAAAATTGCAATGGAATGGGATCATTTTGAATGTATGAGTTAGGATGGCTGCGTACATTTTTACGCACGAATATTTATTGATATTAATCCTACCTACATGGGAAGAATACCTAATGCCATAATTACAATGGAATGGGATAATTTTGATTATAATAGAGTGACAATGGAAGCGTACAAAAGATTGGATCAGTAAACATCTACGCCTTGGGTTTCGCGTCTCGGAATTTTGAATCGGATTTTAGAACGAACCTGGATGTGAATGATTTTTTTAAATTGGCTCTTTCATTCTTAAGTACAGGAATTGTATGTTATAGGCTTTTTAATGAAAATTAACAAGTAAATATTACGTACATAAACATACTTTAATGGAATGGGGTCTTTTTGACTATACTGATGGATGCATATAAATATATATATATATATATATATATATATATATATATATATATATTTATATATATATATATATATATATATATATATATATATATATATATATATATATATATATATTTATATGATACATAAAAACAGAAGTTGCACGATCATTAAAATGGAAACTATATATATATATATATATATATATATATATATATATATATATATATATATATATATATATATATATATATATATATATATATATATATATATATATATATATATGCTTGTCTGCCCTCTCCCATGGCTGTCAGCGTCATCGTCGTGGAGAGGTGTAACAACCACATTTTGTATGAACAAGGTGTGGTTGGCTAACAGGACAACCACTGTTTTCCCGCCATTCCTTCTGGCAAACTGTCTTCCTGCGATCCACAAAAGTGTAGCGAAATGTAAAGTATGGTTGATTAAACTTGGTCTCAAAACAGATACGAGTTTTTGATAGAAACGATTCCGTGCTTGAATGCACATATTTCTTCCTCATCGTCTTTTATTTAATCAAAAGTTTTTTTATGGTATTCTTTCGTCTTGAGAAGTGGGGCCGCTCCCAGAAAATCTGGTGAGAAAGTTGGCTTTAGTTGTCTGTCAATCAATGTAGGAAACTGCTGAGGAAGTTGGACTCTTTCGTCAGTGAATGTAAGAAAAGTTGTTTGTCAGTCAATGTAAGAAACCTATTAAAAAGTTGGACATTGTTTTTAGACAATCCGTATCAGCCACTTAATATACGATTTAACTCAGTAGTGTATGGGGGCACCTTAGCGAAAATGGGAAAGTAAATTACAAAACCCTCCTGGGCCACTTTAGCGACAAATGGAACAGCTTGGTCTCTGTAGCTACAATGCAAATTTTGAATTAGTGACTATCACACACTAGGCCTGTATAGGGACAATGGGAAATTTGTATTAACACATTTGGACTGTACAGCGACAAGAATGAAGCAGGTGGCAAGACCTCGCGGTACTTGTCACTTATAACACTGTAGCAAAGAGCTGACCTAAATACAAACATAGCTACTATTCTAGAGAGGGACACATACACACAAAAGAGACACATAGACATAGAACACATAGATATATAGATATACGGAAAAATTTAAAATGAAAATCTTTTCGAGGCATTTGGAGTGGTCCTGAAAAGAGCCTTTGGGTTTTTTCTTTTTTATTTTCCTCACTTTTTCCATCAGCTCCTGCCGTTTTGAATGATTGCTTTCTTCTTCTTGTTAATGTTCTTTCTCTTCTTCGTCTGGCTTCCACTCCGGATGACACACAGCTTTAAACTTTGCTTGTATCTTCATCCAATTGTTATTTAATTTTTCAAACTCTTCTTTCTTCGTTTTCCTTTCTTTCTTCTTTCTTTTATTTTTCCCATATTTCCTTTATGTTCTGACCTTCTTCTTCCGGTAACTTTTTATGAGGTTTTCAGTTATTTTTAAAGAGTCTATACCCAAGTTTTTCACAAAAGACCACTTGGTTAAATGGAAGAAGTCTTGTAGAAAGGAGCTCCCTTCGATGACGTTATCAAGAGCCTGCTTCATGACGCATACTCTCTAATATTTAGGTTTAATGAAACCTCTAATCTTCTCCAATTGCACCATACATGCGACTTGTTGTGGAGCTAAGTTCAGGCTGATGAATATATCGTCTCTCTTAACTTCATATTTCCATTCCTTTTCAATGCTTTCAATTGTGTAGACTCCATCCATTATCCAAAACTAAATATATTTGAGTTGATTAAAGAGATCCATTCTGAGATTGTGTTCTGTGTAGAATGGTGCCAAGTCAAGTCATCGTTTTAAGTCGTTTACTGCCCTAAGGCTTATACGACTGCTTACAGTCCAAGGCATGGAGTGTAGTCCTTTTTAAGAGGGAACTTAACCTTAGAGCTAGGCCTTTTACCTGACCCCTAGGGGTTAGAGACCCCAAAAAAGACCTTATTAAGCGCATTGTAATAGAACATACTGGCAGATCTGCAACTGGTTTTCCCGCTCGGGCCACAACTCTCGCCCACCAATGTCCCAAATATCTAAGTCCACCTAACTTTATCTCAGTATTGGTGGACTATTGTGTCAAATTTAACCATTTTTTTTTCTACGGGTGTCACTATACCAATAATGTGTTAGCCACCTATTCAATTAACCAAATGTTCATGAGTTGTGAATTTTGAATATATTTTGATGCTTTTGAATTTTGCGTACTTAGCGTGCTTATATGGCTCTAAAAAAGAAATCAATCTCTAGGTGTATACCACCTAATTTTGACATTTATCACCTCTTTGACTATGATTGGGTTTTAATTTTGACCGCCTTTCCAAAGGATCTCGTTTAAATCTTGGGTCTTCCAGGGCCAAAGTGAAGATATAGGTTGTAGGCTTATTTTTTAACAGTTGGCCGCGCGGTCCGGACTGTCCATCGCTAATTGTTTGTCCGATCTAGTGGGTGGGGTTATGGAACAGCAGGGGGTGGAGGTTTATCTTGCATAGTCCCTTGGGTTTGTTTCGAAGCAACATCTGAATAAATGTGTGTATTGGGAGGGGTGTTATGGGATGTCAGATAGTGCTGCCTAACTATCCCTTATTTGATTTGGAAGCAATTTCGAATTGTAGATTCTTTTCTTTCTTGGCAATGAAATTATGTATTCTTTTCTGACTACCTTCCAGGTAGTGTTTGTCCTGTCATCTTTACCCGTGTTTTTGGTCTTCGTCTCTAATGTTGGATAGTTATATCAGGGATGGGACGTATGGGATAACAGAGATGACTGTACATCCCTTATTTGCTTTTAGGCAAAGTTTGTATTGCATATTCTTTTCATTTGTCACTGTTGTGATTGCAGCCTTTACCAGGTTACTTTTTCGATCTAGACTTTATGTGTGCCCGGGAAAAAAAATCAGTCTACTCCGCTCCTGGGAGTTATGGATATCAAGTGGGGGGGGAGAATTTTTGTGTTATTTGATGATATGGGAAAATTAGGGATACAGTAAGGAAGGAGAGTTTTGATTGGTTGGTATTTAGTAGTATTAAGTCTAGGTACTGAGTAATTATGTCTCCGAAATATTGGATATTTACACCTACTTATATATATATATATATATATATATATATATATATATATATATATATATATATATATATATATATATATATATATATATATATATATATATATAT
Source organism: Potamilus streckersoni (assembly GCA_016746295.1). Classification (NCBI taxonomy): domain Eukaryota; kingdom Metazoa; phylum Mollusca; class Bivalvia; order Unionida; family Unionidae; genus Potamilus; species Potamilus streckersoni. The sequence goes on from JAEAOA010001189.1 coordinate 155,121, forward strand.
ATATATATATATATATATATATATATATATTTGGTATATATTTATGATAGGTAAGTAAATGTGCATTGGTTAGTGTGTGGGGTTTTGTAAGTATTGAGTTAAGTTAACACTGTTTTAAACTAACTGCTTTGGTAGTCTGTGTGCCGCTTCCAATCAGAAGCGTTGTGAGATAGTTAAGTGCTAATTATATGTAACGTAGGGATGTAAGGCGTTTAGCTGTTGGGTGCGGTTTGTTAGCTTGCAGTCTAGGTAAATTTAGACCTTTTGTTGGCTGCTCCAGTTATTGAAAGAAAAGAATTCCAATTTAAATAAAGAATAGTTAGTTGTGCGCGAAGCTTTAAAAAATCAAAAGAGTTATATTTAGAAATCTGTTGTACTTTTAGGTATTTGTGCTGTTAAATTAAGCGTTTCGATGCTAAAGTTAAAAAAGGGGTGGATGATGGTTGTTGATATTAAATATCACTAAATTAATTTGTCTGCAATTAAATTTAAATTCCTTTTATGGAGATTTAGAATGGAATGTTTTAATAAAGGTTTTATAGTATTTTTAAAGATTATTATTGAAATATACTGTTGTGGTTAATGCTTGTGCTGAGTTGATGAGTTTCATGACTATTTGTTCTAGGTTCCTTTGTTTTGTGAAAATGGCCAATTTACGGTGAAAATATAAATAATATTCTAGATTTTTAGTTTTATCTTTAATTATATGTTTTAGATATGGGAATATGATAGTTTATATAAACTAAATATTAAGAACAATATATGGAATGGTCAAAATTTTAAAATTTACTTGTGTTTTGATAGGATAAAGGGCGAAAGTATATGGTTAATGAACCGCTGTTGTATGGGTGATTTATTTGTGTAGGAATCAAAATTGGGAAATGGTTAGTAAGGGATAATAATAAAAACAGATAAAGTGAGCTAAATTAAATTAGACTATAAATTAACTTACTGTAAATTTGGTTACACAGTAACCGCTGGAACCTAAAATTGAATGCAATATAGAATGATTAAAATAAGGTGACAAATACCATGAAATTAAGTATTTATCACTGGCCTTAGGGATGTAAGACCTAGAGTTAGTGCAATGATACAATCTATTTGAAAACTAGGAAAATCTCTCTGAAATGTTGTGAAAGTGGAGCAATGCAAAAATGCGTCCGCTTCGCTAAGAAACCAAAACGGAATGGAAAATCGAACATCAGAATGGTGCCAATGACGAACGCCATGATTCTATATAATCAAGCACGGACGTGAAGAAAAACATCACTTACACTCACTTGACATACTATATACTATCCACACAAATGAACAAGCAATAATAAAACAGAAATATACTATCCATACTATCGGGATGAGAAGACCCCCCCCATATTCTATACTATCAACACCAACGAACGAGCACAAATATACTATCTACATCAATGAAACAGCAAGTGCAAAATACACAAATATACAATCCACACCAACGAACGAGCATGAAAAGATACACACAACATTAAGATGGGGAGTGTTGATAGTCACACCACACTACATTCACACGAATTGGCAACTTGAATGGTCTCTTTCCTAGAGATCTGGTTAGCCCTGAGAAGGGATGGGTTTTTTGAGAACTTTTTATGAACCTGGCTAATGGCGGCACTTCCCAGGTCTGGGTCCACACACGCAACGTTTGCTCCAGTTATTCTCCATATTCAAATTTGTGATTGGGAGAGCCGACGGAGGTTGAGTTGCTTCACTCTCTCAGTCTTTTGTCTCTTGAATAGTGAAGTCTTCCCACTTTCTCCTATACCACAATCGTGGATGATGACGTTGTGATACTGGTAGTGGTTGTGGCATTGATGCTGTTGCTGATGTTGGAGGTGTCGTCACCTCAGGTTTCACCTCACACTGAGGTAAAATGAAGAAGTGAGACATGATCCTTTCCTCTTTCTCTTTCTTTCTTTTCATCTCTTCCTTCTCTTCTTCTATTGTTTCTTTCTCCTCAATGGATTTCCTTGTCAGTTCATATAAAATGCGCCTGGCTTATTCCAGGTGTATTTGGATTTCAAGAAGATTCGTTTGTCTGGTACTCGTCTTTAAAATGGACTGGTTCACAATGGTAGACAGACTGTGTAAGAACTTAAGTCGCCTATGCGCCGAGTGATTAGCGACTAGTTATTGTTCCTGTCTGAACAAGAGGCCACTTTTTGGGGCACTCTATGTCTCTGTTTGGGAGGCAGTCGCTTTGGGAGGGCACAAGACCGGGCTGGATGTTGCTCCGGAAGGATCGACACTGCCACCCAAAGAAGCACTTAGTCCTAGTGCTGGGCTTTTGGCCCCAGTGCTTGGCCTTAGCGCTTGACCTTTGACCTTTGACAGTTTCGTACAGACTACAGCAGCACAGCACAGGACCACGGTATCCACCAAAGCCAAAACCTAGAGTACAGGGACGAAAAGAACTCACACCCACACCCACACCCACACCCACAATATCCCCAAGAAGGCACACCCCGACAACGGCACACCCAGCACGCCTACACCCACCACGGACAGCCCTGCGAACGATTCCCGAAATACCCAGCTGAGCAAGCCCCGAAACAGCAAGGCCTGATCAAATGTGGTCCATTTGTACTAATAGACAACCCTATACCAATTTTGTGTTAGCCACCTGTGTTATTGGTCGCACTAGTGTTCGATTGTGAATATCGAATAGAAAGAGTTAGAATATTGTGTTCATGGTATACTTGTATGTGTGCCGAAAATTGGTGCAGATCTGCTAAGCGATGTGCGTAGTCAGATTGACTCGACTCGACTCTATGTTTTATAGTTATGTTTACACTTTCGTCTTTTATGACTAGTTATAGCACTGAAAAAGACTAGAGACCCCCGTACCATGGCAGAGCTCTCTAGTTCCCCAGTGATTGGGCACGGTTTTTTTTGCCCCGGCGCATGGACATTTTTCGCCTTATAGTTAGTGGATAGTGGATAGTGGTTTTAAGTCGCTTACTGCCCTAAGGCTTATACAACTGCTTGCAGTCCCAGGCATAGACTTCAGTTCCTTTAAGAGGGCACTTTGCCTTGATGCTAGGCCTTTTACCTGACCCCTAGAGGTCAGAGACCCCAAAAAGACCTTATGAAGATTATTGTAACAGAGCGTAATGGCTTTCCGCCTCAACTCCCGCCTACCAAAGTCCCCAATGTCTAAGTCCACCTAACTTTATCTCAGTTAGGTGGACTATTGTGTCAAATTTAACCAGTGTCCCTATACCAATGATGCCTATTCAATTATCCAAATGTTCCTGAGTTGTGATTTTTTAATATATTTTGATGAGGTTGAATTTTGCATACTTAGCGTACTTATATGGTTCTAAAAAAGAAATCAATCTCTAGGTGTATGTCACCTAGTTTTGACAATTATCACCGCTTTGACAATGTTTGGCTTTAATTTTGACCGCCTTTCCAAAGGATCTCGTTTTAATCTTAGGTCTTCCATGCCAAAGGAAAGCCATAGGTTGTAGGCTTATTTTCGAACAGTTGGCCTGCGCGGCCCGGGCTGTCCATCGCTAATTGTTTGTCCGTTCCATTAACTTTTGTGATTTTAGATTTTACCAGGTTACTTTTCGGTCTTTGTTTGCGTACGGCTAATCGGTCTACTCCGCTCATGGGAGTTAGGGATATCAGATAGGAGGTTTCTCATTTTACACTTCGCTATCGGTCGTGACCTATATGTCCTTGTTACGGTGGGAAATCTTAGCCTATATATAGGTTTCAGGTTCCACCCAGGCGTGTGCTAGTATAAGTCCTAGCGCCTGTTTTATGTTATGGCGCTTGCAAGTATGTTCGTGTTCGTATGCCGGCAGGGGTTATTAGGGTTCCGATGCAGGCTTATTAAATCCTTTTATTTGATACTGATGAATTGTTCTTGTTGATGGATTGTTGTATGCATCTTCTTTCGATGTTTGCTTTCCTCCCTATGAGGTCCTGATTCCTTTCTTCTTTATACTTGTATTGTTGACTTAGTAATATTGGATGATTCAAAAATATAAGGTTGTTGTCTCGTCGTTTTTTATTGATGATACAGCCGAATTTTCAATCCTATTCTAGTTCAATTTTGTTTTATATTTAGGTTTTATAATAAAATTATGTGTTTTATGGTATTTCATTCTTACTATGTGCTTAATTATAGTTTTATAAATGGTTATCAATACTAATTAGAGTATATATATATATATATATATATATATATATATATATATATATATATATATATATATATATATATATATATATGTATATATATATATATATATATATATATATATATATATATATATATATATATATATATATATATATATATATATATATATATATATATATATATATATATATATTATAAAGATAATTAAAATACACATACAATAAATGTATGTTATAAATAGTTATGATTATTGTTATGATTTAATTATTTATGCTTATAACTAAGGCTAAATTGACTAAAGGTAAGGAATAATAATTGTTAGGGTTCTCATTACAATAGATCTAAATTATTGTTTTTAGCTTTATATTTTATAATACGTTTTAATAAGTGAGCACAATTCTCAGAATTATTGAATTTGTGACAAAGTGGGGAGCGTTGGGCTAATGCCGAATTTCCTGCTTACGTCATTAGAATGCAATATTTGATTGGTTGTTGTAGATTTAATTTTCAATCATACTCTGGCCCGATATAAAATATTCTGTATGAGGAAAGCGCGTCTAAATTTCGGCTAATCAAATGCAAATTTAGATTGAAGGCTTATTTATTACCTAATTTGTATGCTGGTTCGATATTTTACCCGTCATGGCGAAGGGAGAATTTTGTCTGGCAGGCGAAAATTAATGTTTAATTTTGTTTTCTATTAACGTTTTAGGGATCGTTTTTGTGGAGTGTTAATATTATTGAGTAGTATTAAGATAATCATTGGGGATATTGGTGTGGTTTTATAATATTGCTCAAGATAAATGTAGCTGAACACATATTTGTTTACCTATAGACAAAGAAATTGTTGTAACTGATAGAGTTTTTTTGGTTTAGTCAACGTGCTTTATAATTATTATGAGAGGGCATATTTTATATTGTTAGCCATAGTAGAGATTTATTTAAGGTAATAGTTATAAATCAATTTTAGTTAGATTCATTATATATTAACATTGTGTCTAAGGTAATAACGACAGTAAAATGTTAATTATAATAACATAATATTTATATTCGTGATTTAAGTAGATTTTACTTTACCATAGCCTTTTCTAAAAGTAGTGTCCATTATATGACGTGAATCATCCAATATTATCCTTAAAGTCCGGGAGCTCAGAAAACCCGTCCGCTCTGTTCAACAGCCCAACTAAAAACCTCCTTATAGTCAGACTAGCATAGCATTATGATTAAAGACGTGCATACACTCTCGTGCTTTTACGACTGGTTAAAGCCTTGAAAAGGGCTAGTAGCCCATCCTCCTTCCGAGGCCGGGCTCACCCGTGCCTCAGTGCAAGATACTTTATTTACCCCGGCGCATAGGCCTTTTACCCCCCCCCGTGGCTCACCGCCTAAACCGGATGTCAGTTTTCAATGGCATAGATATCCAGGGAGGTATTTAGCCCCTGGGCTGGGCTTTTGGTCGTGGGCTGACCTTTTTGATGACCTTTTAGACCTTGGATAAACTCATTATAGCATTTAGAGCGTCTTGAATCCGGACTCAGAAAAGGCAAAGGAAATAATCAAGGAAAGAGAGTTACCGTAGACCCCCACCGCTTACAGGTTCTGTGTTGTTGTAGTTCATACCCCAGGTCCATTTCACACTATAGGCAATTGAGAATTGTAGTCTTTTCTCTGTGTGAGTATGTGGCCAGGGGCGCTTTTTCCTCGATGTTGTTCCGTTCCGTCTGTCCTCCTTCTTCCCGTAGTATTTCCGTCCATCCTGGCAATGAATGACGTGTAACCCTATCGTTAATGTTTGTGTTCGAGTGGTTGCCGTTGTCTAATGGGGGTGGGAGTCCCTAACTATTTGCCAAACATGTGTGATTCAAATACGTTTCAAATAAGTTTGAGTTGTGAAATTTCCTAACGTGTTTTTGGTTTTTGTTTGTGCGTACTGTGCGTACTTTTTGCTTTTCGAAAGGTATATCAGATTTGGATGGGTATCAGTTACCCAGGTAATTTGGAGATCTTAATTAGTTAGTTGGAAAGTTGGAAAAAATAATTTAAAACCAATCATTCTTTTAAGGGCCACCAGTTGAGTTGTATATCCAAAGAGGGATCGTAGCCAAAATAGCCCAATGTAAGGCAATATGAAACATCTCTTCATTACTCTTCTGCCGATAAAACAACAGTGGGTTTACAGTATTTATAAATAAATACTGTTCAAACTGCTATATTCTTCTTTTTCTTGTAATAATCCTTCTTTTACTTATTTTGTGCATATAAGTAAAAGAGTCTTGATCCTTTTATTTGTCCTGTTTCTTCTTTCTTCTCTGTTCTTGTTCTTGTCTTCTTCTTCTTACTTCTTCTGTTTCTTTGTTCCTTTGCTCTCCGGGAGCTCTTGAAAACACTTCCGTCCTCTTCGAAGACTGATTACTTCCCCCCAATCGAATCACTGATCGCTGATCTGTTATTATAGTCATGTGTCCACTCTCGTGTATTATGACTGGTTAAAGCCCTGAAAAGGGCTAGCGGCCTCCCCTCCTTCCGAGGCAGGGCTCACCCGTGTCTCAGTGCTCGACACTATTTTGTGCCCCGGCGCATGGGCGTGATAGCCCCCCTAGATGGTTTACCACCTAAGCCAGATATCACCTTTTCGGTAATGTTGCCAATCTAGGGAGGCACTTAGCCCGAGGGCTGGGCTTTTAGTCTAGTGCTTGACCTTTTTCCACCAACCTTAAAACAAACCTTTTTGATTGACACAGTTTCACCGCCCCGACCCCCGGGCTCGGAAAAGGCAAAGGAAAGGATCCAGCAAAGGGCGGTACCATAGTTGATTCCTCTATCTTGTGGGTTGAAATTCTCTCCTTGTGTCTGGCTTACCCTGGGTCCACATAGTATTATTGGCTTTGAAAGTGTAACCTTTTCACTTTGTCTTTTATGTGGCCCAAGGCGCTTCCTACTCCACTTCCTCATTCCTGGATTGTTGTTTCCCATGGTTTTCCTCGAGCTGATGGTACCGGCAATGGACTTCGCTTCCGCTCACTAAGTTAAGGTCCTGTTTCCGCCAGTTGCCTATTGGGGGTGGGAGTCCCTACCATAGCCAAACATGCGTAGGCCGTATACGAGACGAATGAGTAGAAGTTGTGAAATTTCCTACTAAATATTAGTATTTTGTTTTTGCGTACTATTCGTACCTGTAGTTCCAAAAGTTTGTATCAAATTTGAAAGGTATAAGATACCTTGTGAAATTTGGTGGTCTTAATTGGTTTTGGTGGAAAGTTATATATTTTCCAATCATCCCTACAAGGGCCAAAAAAGGTAGTTGTTAACCTGAAAAGCGCTCTTTGCCAAAGTGAGCTCTATGTAAGGCATTTTGACTAACCCTATTTCACTACGCTGCTGTAAAAACAGCAGCGAAGTGATAGTAGCAGTCTTCTTTCTTCTTTCTTCTTCCTTTCTTTCTTCCTTCCTTCTTCGGCTGTCCATTTTCTTTTACAATATATCGTGTGTAAAAGAATTTGGTCGTTTCTTGTGTCTTCTTTTCTTCTTTCTTCATTCTTTCTTCAAACTTCTCTCTTCTTTCTTCTTCTGTTTTCTTTGCTCTTTCTTCTTTCTTCTGTTTTCTTTGTCTTCTGTTCCTTTGTTCCTTTGTTCTCCGGGAGCTCCTGAAAAACACATCCGTCCTCTTCAAAGGCTGAGTAAACTGTCGGTACCCTACGCCAATCGAATCACTCACTGACTTCTCACTTTATAGTCAGACTGTTCACTGTCTGTTATTATAGTCATGTATCCACTCTCGTGTATTATGACTGGTTAAAGCCCTGAAAAGGGCTAGCGGCCTCCCCTCCTTCCGAGGCAGGGCTCACCCGTGTCTCAGAGCTCGACACTTTTTGTGCCCCGGCGCATGGGCGTAATAACCCCCTAGATGGTTTACCACCTAAGCCGGACATCATCTTTCGATAATGTTGATAATCTAGGGAGGCGCTCAGCCCAAGGGCAGGGCTTTTGGTCTAGTGCTTGACCTTTTTTCTACCAACCTTTAAAACAGACCTTATGAGCACCATGGATTCAGTTACACCGCCCCGATCCCCAGGCTCGGAGAAGGCGAAGGAAAGGATCCAGCAAAGGGCGGTACCGTAGTTGATTTCTCTATTCTTGTGTGTTGAGATCCTCTTCCTTGTGTCTGTCTTACCCTGGGTCCACATACTTTGGCTTTGAAAGTGTAACCTTTTCACATTGTTTTAATGTGGCCCAGGGCGCTTCCTACTGCCTTTCCTCCTCCTTGATTGTAGCTCCCTGGTTTCCTTGAATTGACGGTGCCGGCAATGGACTCGGCTTCTGCCCACTAAATTAAGTTCCTGTGTCTGCCCGTTACCTATTGGGGGTGGGAGTCTCCTATCATAGCCAAACGTGTGTAAGCCACATACGAGTCGAATGGATAGGAGTTGTGAAATTTCCTACTAATTATTAGTATTGAGTTTTTGTGTACTGTGCGTACCTGTAGTTCCAAAAGTTGTGTCAAATTTGGAAGGTATAAGCTACCTTGGACATTTTAGTGATCTTAATTTGTTTTGACTGCGAGGTCTACATTTTTTTCCTATCATCCCTTCAAGGGCCAAAGAAGTAGTTGTTAGCCGAAAAAGAGCTCTTGCCAAAGTGAGCTCTGTGTAAGGCATTTTGCCTAACCATTTTCCACTTCGCTGCTGTTAAAACAGCAGCAAAGTGGCAGTAGTAATCTTCTTTCTTCTTTCTGTTTTCTTCAATCTTCGGCTGGTCATTTTCTTTTACGATATATCGTGAGTAAAAGAATTTGAGTGTTACTTGCGTCTACTTCTCTTCCGTTTTCTTCCTGACTGTTTCTTCTTTCTTCTTCTGTTCCTTTCTTTTTTTCTTCTTTCTTCTTCTGTCCTTTGTTCTTTTCTTCTTTCTTCTTCTGTTTCCTTTGTCCTCTGTTCCTCGTTCATTTGTTCTCCTGGAGCTCCTGGTAAACATGTCCGTCCTCTTCAAAGGCTGCTACCTCTCCCCATAGTTAGACTGACATGCACTTGTGTTTATGTTCGTGGAGCACGGACGTGAAGGAAATATCCCATAACACCCAAATTTAACCATCCCATGAAACGCGCGGACTTTAAAGAAGTACTCATATTGACGTTTTTAATTTTGCGATTTAAAAACAGACAGACACGATTTGGACAAGACAGAGAAACGATGTGCTTAAATGCACTCTCTTTTTAAATGTTAAGTTTTGGCAAATTGAGTATGTCTTTTCGGGAGTAAAGGGTAGACTTGAAATAAGCTGTTTTTGTTCACGGGGGTAATGGCAATTATTTGTACTGTCTAAGATTGCGTCGCCGTCTGTCAGCAGGCTTTCCTATGCGAAACGGCCTGCTTTTGCGAAAAGAGAAAGATAGTTCTTTACTGTCTATTCGACAGTCCATAAAACCTTTGTCTGGTTCTTGCTGTTGTTGCTGATGCTGCTGACATTCTTCTCTCTTCTTTTTCAGAAGTCTGTATCTCTGAGTCCATTCTTCTTGTTATTTCCTAATGTTCTCTCTAACGATCTCTTCTATGAGGTCTTGGGCTATGGAGAGAATACTGACATTCTCTTTTTCTTCAGGCTTAGGTATCAAGTTTTGTCTGACACGAGGCAATTGAGCGTACGCATGGTTCAGTTTAGCTAGTCTGGAAGACATGCTCTTAGCTTGACGAGTCAACAGTAAATGGTCAGACTGGAGACCCCCTCACGCTTTATATGGTACAAACGCAAACGTAATAGAAAACATACCTACTAGGTTTTAGAATGGGAACGTTATGATAGCTCATGTCATGGTAGAGGATATAGAGAAAGTCAAAGAGCATATAATAAAAGTTTTGTTTCTAAAAAACAAACGACATACACGTTTATTTTAAAATACAATATTTTTTAATCAAGTAACAAATAAGATGTGGAAAAAGGAACAATATCAACCGTGCAACGTATTTTTGACAAGGTTGACAAAGTTGTGAAATCATGTGAGATTTACATTGATGAAAGTCAAGAGGCCATTGATGAACACTACGTGCTCTAGCTAAAGACAAAATATAACCATAACGGTCACAAAACCATTGATTTACCTCTTCATCGTTTCTAGATGAGTAACGATCAAAATAAGTTATTAAATGTTCTAAAAAATATCCCAGACGTCATTGATGAAAAACCTACACACAATATTGCCCACTCACCATGGAAATATTGCCCTGTAATTTCACATTATTGAATTGTGTCGTCTGGGTATTTCTTCTCATAAAGTCTATGATATAGTCTTCCAAGGCGGAAGTCAATATGAATCAAAATACTCCACAATCCACACAATTTGCTTGAGGAAAGTAGAGGGCTACCCAGTGATTTCCTGGAAGATGACTGTCGATCGTGTTGATGACATATGCTTTATGGTCTTGAGGTTTTCGATGACGAAATTAATCTTTGGCACACATAACAAGATTCTAAGTAGCAGTATACGAATTGTTGTTCTAAAGGTAACAAAGTTGCCAGGTATCCATTTTTTTTGCTTTTCCGTTTTGGGGTTCTCTTGTTTCACAGGTAATGTAAAATCATCTATTGAAATCTGACTTTTGCTTGTAAAGATCTGACAAGTAACCGTTGTTTCGTTTCTCCTTGTTTCCCGACTCTGGGCTAAGAGAGCTACAGAACGATAGATCTCTTGAGTAGTCAATGGAGGACAGGAATGATTACGCAAGCTTTTATACCACTCATGCAACACGGTTTCTTCTGAGATGAGACTCCAAGCTTCGTCCAGATACTCGTCCAATTTTCTTCTTGGTCATCATCAGACATTTATCGTGTTGAATTTACTGTGATGATCGTTTTGACATCTATATCAATCTTTCATAACTAATTCGCTACTTTTATCCGCAAAGTGTTCATCAAAGCAGGACACTAAATGCTGTTCTTGTTCTGGCCACCTGAACTTGACTACCTCGTCCTCTTTGTATTGGTTTGAAGGTTATGTTTTCTCATTCCATCAAATCTTCATATTTTAAAGAAGGATAAGTGTCTTCCATAGTGTGTAATAATCAAGAATAACTTCTATCAAACTGTTGATTTTTATGGTATTATTGAATTCGGCATACAGGATGACGTACACCGTGTAGGGGAGATGTCCTTTAAACTGAAGTTCCATTGCTAACCATACCCATGATTAAACGTTTAGGCAACTGTTTTTGGTTCAGATTATCTTCGATCTTGGATATTAGCGGTCGTTCTGCCTAAGGTGTGACTAATATCGTGTCCCGTTTTAGGTAGCACTTTTATGCGGCTTCTCGGATGATGGACTTGTAAGCGTCGGACTCAGCTATCAAATGGAAAGAGGTACTGCAACGATTCAGTATCAGGCAAATATCCATTCCATTCAGCAAATACTTGTTTATCAACCACATGTCCAAATGTAAAAGATTCATCAATTCTAAATTACAATTTGACTTGATTTTCTCTCGGCGAGCGATAAATATTGCATTGTCTTCATCTAGATCGTTGAATTTTTCCGTCGTGTCAGGTTTCCTAACCGCACAAGCATCCAGATGAGTGTTCGTGGCCTCTTTTCCGTATTTCAAGAGATTTTCCAGGTAAGCTCGGTAATGGAAAGTATACAGGCTGCTGCTGATCAGTTTGTTATTAAAATAAAAATCCACTTCGCTGAAGAAGGTATGTATGAAATTGTTGACGCGTGCTAATGCTTCAGTATCTATACCGCTGTCCACCAATTCGAGCACTTGCACGTTCAAATACAAGTAACTGCTATTCAGATCGATGCAATCGTCGGGTTGTCCTTTGATTTCAAACACGATGGGACCTGAATCCGTTGAATAGGAGACAGGATGAAATTCGACCCATTGGTATTCTTGCATTGTCACTATGAATGGTGGCATAGCAAACAGATTCAGTTCCGACTTGGAACAGATTCAAGACTCTCGGTGCATCATTTGTCTCTGTAAATTTTTTAATACTCAGAAACGTCTAGGTTTCGTAGTTTTTTTTCTTAGTCTTTTTAGCTCTGAGAGTGTGAAATCCTCTCAACGGGTCTTTTAGTCGTCTTTTTATGCCTTGTCCTTGTTGTTACGTTAGGGAAGCAGGAAAGTCTGACTCAGCAGCGATCGTGGTATTTGTCGGAGTTTCACGTCCGCCCGAAATGTCTTTGCCTGTTTGAAGCAAAACATTTTTCCCGCCTGCTACAAGTACATGGAGACATAAAGGATTCATGACAAGAAATTAAAGTTGCATGTATACTACAGAGATCTCTATCTAATCAAAGTCACGTGTTTTCTTTCAGTACGTTTCACCTCTATGTGCAGGTCAAAATATGCATCTGTTTAAATTGAAGCTGTTATTATAACAAACGCGTTCGAAAAACTGTTTATGCGATTGTTCGAGCGGAAACCGTTTTAGAGTCTCAGGCAATTTCATACCCTAACTTTTGCTTAACAATAATGATATATTAGCGTGAGACACTCCAAGAGAAATCCAAGTTGTTTCCAGAATTTATGTGAAAATGAATGTTCCCTTGTGTTTGTCATTAAAGTGGACTGAAAGAGCAGCACGTTAGAATATAATCATTTCTGAAGCTACATACATTTGATCCATTTATGTTTTGCGTACCTTCGAAGTTTTTTGTGGTCTACTAGTGTGTAACACACGCTATATATCAAAGTGTTCATTTTTTGCTAAATAATTGAAAAATGTGCTTTTAAATGCATATTTAAACTCACAGAGAAGAAAATAAAAATAATGTGTGCATTTATCGATGTTTTACGGGAAACACTCAGGAAATAGTTATATATATATATATATATATATATATATATATATATATATATATATATATATATATATATATATATATATATATATATATATATATATATATATATATATATATATATATATATATATATATATATCCGGTGATAATAGGATTTCCGGAATTGACGTACTGTCGGGACGTCCCTCAAGTTTTGTTTATGTGGTGATAATGGCTGAATTTAGTGATTATTCAAGCAAATTTAGGGCGAATGTATCATGCTCACTTTTTAGCCCGAGGAAGGTTAATTCCTAGAAGATGGCAAATGTAATGAACCTTACGAAAATTCTGCTCGCTGAGGTTAGACAGTACCAATTTAAGTCTAAAGTGGACGAGGACCCTAAAGAGGACATAGAAAAGAGAAGGGCACAAATTTGGGAGAAACTTGGATGTCTTCAAAACATATTGTCATGTGCGCGTGTTTCATCAATAACTAGTAGTGTTAAAAGTTAAATACTTAAGACTCATAATGTGAGAGCTCTAGATATAAATACTTTATTAATTTTATGACAAGTTTGTTTTATTCCCTGTGTGTCTAGGTGTATAATACTAGTGACAAAGGAAGTATACAGATTAATGAGGAAACAAATCATGATAATAATAATAATAATAATAATAATAATAATAATAATAATAATAATAATAATAATAATAATAATAATACATTGCTCATTATTGTCATGTTATTGTGGTACAAATGGAAGAACAAGAGTGTAACCATGGATAAAAATACATCACATTGAACGTTCACATTTGATTCATTTAGCTTCCTTACACTGGTTGTTGTTATTGTAGTGTTTAACGCCATTTTTCTGCACACGATACGCTATAAATTAGGAAATCCCCAGAAAGAACTACCAACCCACGAGAAGCTAATAGCAAACATTCTCAAGTATCCACATTCACTGAATCCAAGACTCGAACCCACTCAGAGATGAAATTCAGTGATCCGTAACGGAGAGTTGTACTAAAATCTAATTTTATGCTAAAAGCATTGACCCTGAACACCTGAAACAAGTAACATTAAACCGGAATACATGAAATAACATACATTTATTCGAGTTTAAAAATTTGCTTTATATTCTATTTTCAGTCAGTGGATACATGTCTTCATAAGGGTGGCAATAACTGTTTATCAATTGACACGGTTTCCTGACCACTTCCTTTAGCAATGCCATCAATTCTCCAACATAGTCTGAAAAAACAATTATTACCTGAGTAATTCAAGAGATTGAACAATGTCATCCATTTTAGCATAATTAATGGAACTGCAAACAAGAATTAGTACAAAACATACATATAAATCATAGTTTAATGGATGAAATATTAATAATAATAATAATAATAATAATAATAATAATAATAATAATAATAATAATAATAATAATAATAATAATAATAATAATAATATATTGCTCATTAATGTCATGTTTTTGTGGTACAAATGGAAGAAAAAAGTGTAACCATGGATAATTTTGTTGAGGTATGATTTTGAATATGTATTATAAAAATACTGTGTTAGCTTTGTTTTGATTAAAATCTTCAAAGTTTTATTTGCTTTTCTTTAGGTTCTCCATTCTATGTGAGTATGTACAGAGCTGGTTCACATCAACTTTAATATATTTTGAAACATATAATTTTTATATTACTATATGTGCTATGTATACTAGTTTTATCAAATGATATCATTCAGTGTAGTAAAAACTACAATATGTACATACACTTGACTACGTCACACATCATAATGGTGTGTGCCTATCATATTCTCTCCGATCCACTTATTTCTGTACATGCCAGTCTGTAATAATAATGTCCACCTGGTTCTATATTTTTATGGCTCAAGAATGTCCCTCTTTCTCCATGAAATGACCACTCCTCACTCGTTTATGAATACTGACCAGTGCATGAGAGTTTGCAAATCCTCACTCCATTGTTCTGAAGAATATAGGGAAATAAATGTGTTAAGAAAAATTAATAATACTTCTATTTATTGCAATGTGGCTTCATCTGAAAATAGCTTTTGCCAACATTTTAAAAATGAACTAATACAAAGGTATTTTTGAAGAAGTAAGCACATTTTCTTGAATGAGAATCATTTATGAATGCTGACGAGTGCATGCGAGTTTGCAAATCCTTTGCTCCTTCTCTTTTCTTGCTGGACATTAGCTTCATTAACTGTGTAGAAGGTGAAAGTGTAGACGTGTTCTCTGATCATCGTGATTTTCACACAGATGAGAATTTCTCATGAAAATGTGTACCATTTAAAGTGTACCATTGCTAAATAAAAACAAGTTCACAAGCGCTTGGTCTACCGAGTCAAACACTTACATAATCATACTGAGTTTAGTTAATTCATTTGTTTGTTTGTTTTTTTGTTTTCTTTTCTTCTTAAGTATACTGTCAGTCTGACGTAGAACAGCAATACCGCACCTTGGTATATCTTGTTCCTGTAAAATGTATACCAAATGTGTTTCATGCCATTGTACTAAGTATGGAAGTTACACATGAAGTTTTTTGCATGTCTGAACAATAGTTGACAAATGCACCAAATATTTTTGCTTCCTTTTACAACTAAAAGTTGGACATATTGCCAATATATGGTAGGTTTTCTGCAATACAAAATACATATATAATTATTGACTCACATGCTGATACAATTTGTAAGGCCTTAGGAATCCAAATTAGCTATGAAGCTATACAAGCCATGAAAACAGTTCACTGTGACATCAAAATGCAATACAGGATATGTCACACCATTTAATGTCTTAATATATATATATATATATATATATATATATATATATATATATATATATATATATATATATATATATATATATATATATATATATATATATATATATATATATATATATATATATATATATATATATATATATATATAATCATTATAAGGTATATTTTTTTATCAACGGCATTTATTATTTTTCACACTTCTTTTAACTATGATTCTCCACATTGAACGGACATTAATATTAACACTCACAAGAAATAAATTGTGCATTTGACTCTGACTTAGACCGTCATCCAATGACACAGTTGTGTATATTCTATTAAACAAGGTAATTTACTCCCAGTGCCTCAACTAGACGGGGTAATTAGTCTTTACAATTAAAGACAATCAATTATTCACAACATTTTGGCTTTAGCAGAAACCTTGTTTTGTCATTATAAATTTTGTTCAACAGGCATGAAATAAACATGGGATTGCAAACGAATTATTTCATGCGAGGGAAAATAATAATGGGAGAGAGGAGCAAACTAAGATATCCACACACACACACACACACACACACACACACACACACAATGGCTCGTCGTGATAAAGCAGAATTAATTTTATGGCGGGGATGGGCTATTATGGTTTGCAAACACCTTGCACCTAAAATCGCCTTCTCATATTGATTGTTTCTTTGTTAATTATATTTGTGGCGAGGGTTCGGGCTGACAACCAATAATATAGCAAGATAACGATGTAAACCTGTTTTAACCTCTCTAGCTATCGCTTCTGTACACGCTTCTCTCGGTTTACATGTTGTTAGCCCTGTCCTAACCTTTGGGTTTTGTTGATCTGGTGTTCCCGAACTCAGTTATCTGACGAGAAAACATGCTTGGTACTGCATTTGTCAGGTGTCGTCTAATGGTTTTAACACCAAGTGACTCTTTAATTTTAAAGACCGTATCGAAATCGTCGTACCTTAAATGGTCACTGCAGACTATCTCCTATGTGACTGGTCGACTAACGCACATTACCATCTGCCGAATGCAACTAACAACGAAACCTCTCTTTACTGAGCGTTTTCCTTGTGCGATAAAAATGAATGCTTTGTGGTCATTATTTTCATTCATGATCAGGTGTTTGATATAATACCTTCATAAATCATATCTAGAAAATTAAATGTAAAAGAAAGTTGTATGAGCACACTAGTAGGCCTTTAATAACATTTAAGATCTGACCACTCTGGTGTCCTAAATCTGTCGACAGCAACATTTTGATAATATGCCAAAATATGATTTCTAATTCATTCAGCTTGCCAATAACCTGTATTCCTATACGTCTATCTGCTCTACCATATTGTTATACATTATATAAGTATTCGTATACATGAAACTACTATTACAAAAATATTGATCTTGAATTTTTTTATATTAAAATTTAATCAAACAAATTGAACATAAACTCTTCAACTGAATTTAATTTATCTGTATCTCAATTAATGTGTGCCTAGTCCTTGAATGCTCTTGGTTAATTGTTCAATATCAGATACATATTTGGTAACTTTCAGCTTCACATATACTTCTAAGTATTCAGTGCGAGGTGAGTAGTATAGGAAAATGAGGATTTTTGGCCCACCACCCCCTCCCACACCTCCTCCCCCACCCCCCGCCAAACCCTCATTTCCCTATACTACTACTATGTAGACAGATATTTTGTAACCAGACAAAACAACAGGTGTTGGAATGCGATAAGCTCTGTCAACAGAAGTGACGAATTTGTTAGAAAAGCGTATGTCTGGAATATGATTATTCTAAAGACGGCAAATAGGTTTTACCACAAATTTTTTATCAGATAACAGGATGAAAATTAAATTGTACATTAGAACCTTTTCAGTTAACAAGGTGGAAATTAAACTAGCATTAGAATGAAAATGATATTATTTTAGTTATATGATATCTTAAGTTTAGATAAAATTTTATGTTACTCATATTTTTGTGATATTTTTTTCATACTTGCTAACCCTCGTTGGTAGAATATCTGTTAACATATTGTCAATAATACGAAATTCACGTAATAAATCATCCATATTATATTTAACTCCTCGTAGGTAAGACCGGTGTTAAACAACCGTGCTTCTTTATCAAAAGTCTTGGTTCTACTTTTTTACACGCCGCTGTAAGTGAAACACCAATAGCGGATATGATTAATAAAAAAGGATTTAATGATACCCCACTTGAAATTATACCAGAACTGGTCATTAACAAGGGTAGATAAGATATTACTCGAAAGATCTTGTTGTAGTATTTGTAACATTTTTTCACGCACCAAAGATTTTTATGATAATATTTATAGTATTGTATTAATGCGTCTACATCTTGTTCTGGAATATCTTTTGAAATATGATTGAAATCAACTATACTTCTTTTCATTATAATATTAGTTCACATAGTCCTATGTTTGGTTAATCCATAATAAGAGCTGGTTGTTCAGCTATAAATTCCAAACACCAGAGAAAAATTGTTAATTTTAAAGTTTTATCAACTGGTTCAAGTACAAATTCTTCTTCAGAATTTTTGTTTATTACAACAGATAATACTCCAGATGAGTCATCATTTAGGCACTGTTAAGCACTGACAATCTATACACACCGGTAACTTCTGCAGTATATTTAATAGAATTAGTTTTTGGTGTCCACCTAGTATAACCGGATGCAACAGTATACACAATATTTTTAATCTGTTTGTGAGGCATTTTAATCATATTCGTTTTCTCAACAATATTAGGAATTTCACTAATAATATCATTGAGTTTTGTGTTAATATCATTGAGATTTGTGTTAATATTAGCGAGTGTAATGCTAACATTTGATGGATTTCCAAAAAATTCATCTCTAATTTTGTTTATGTTTCTGCGAAAACTTAAAATTGTATTAACGTGACTGGTAAAATCAGTTTTGAGCGCTGTGATTTCATTATTAATTGAAGCGTCCCAATCATTGACGTATTTTTTAGTGACAGCATCCCCATCCTCAGTTGGGTTTCCAAGATCTGTAATCTTGTTTTGTGTCATAACAATATTCCCACTTGGATTTCGTACAACTACATCTGACAGTTTTACTGTCCTGGAAAATGACGACTTCATCTGGATCTACGCTGGTAAGATTTAGTAAATTATTGATTTCATTTTTGAGCTGATCAAGAGTTGCATATTTGGATAAGTCACCTTGGTAACCTTTTGTGGATAAATCTGATAGTGTTCCAAATTTTGTATAGTAGCTCATTATTTACTGTCTTAGATAAAATTAGCAACACTAGTTTAATATTATACAAAATGGCAAAATCGTTGATATTAAACTTTGATACAGAGAGACTAGTGAAGCATAAACATAACAATGAACTTCCTGATTGTCATTATTTTATTGTTGGGCGAACTGGATCGGGGAAAACAAATTTGCTTATGAATTTGCTTCTTGGTGATAATTTTAACTACGACAGAGTTTATATTTACACAATCAATCCACAGCAAGATAAGTATGAGTTATTAAGCGAATATAATAACAAGCTTCGTGATGATCTTAAAGCTGGTGAAGATTTTTTTATAATTAGGCAGCCAGAGGAAGTAGTTTTTGACGATATTCCTCTAAATAACATGGTGATGAACAAAATAAGATCATATTTCTCACTGTCACGTAACAAACAGTGTAATTCTGTTTATCTCGCTCAAGGATTTTATAATGTTGATAGATTTATTAGGCGACATACGGGTTGTTTTATATTATTTCCAGGACTGGATAATGTTGACGTTAGAAATATTGCAAGCGAGCAATGCGGTGGCGTGACAAAAGATAAGTTTATTGAACTTTACCGTAATGCTACAAAAGATAAATTTAACTTTTTCTTGTTTAATAAATTTACAAATGATCCAACTAAAATGTTTCGCAGTTGTATTAACAGTTACCTACAGTAAGGGTTTCAATTTTATAAAATTTATAATTATAATAATGGACAAACGAGCAAGATACAGACAACACATAGAAGATCTAAAAATAACTTGCTCAATCTCATGCATCACTTAAACAAAAAGTACAAGAAGCACGACGTGGGCAAGTAACTGCTACTAGGTAAACAACCTGAAACTAATCCACTATCAGAAAAAGAACTTAAACAACTGCAAGAAAAAGGTTTGGTTGGAATTGTTAGAGAACAACAAGAAGCAGCTGCTGCAAAACTTGTTACTAGATCTGAAGAAGAAAAAAGAAAACTGATTGAGGCATTTACAGCAAATATAGCTGATCCTGCAGCTAGACAAGCTGAAACAGATCGATTGATAAACAATCCGCTGGAACTTGAGCGAAGATTAGCAGAGTTAACAACGCAAGGAATAACAAATATTATAACAAATTTATCAGGAGATATAAAAGATATCAAAGAGGAGCAACAAAGAGTCGGTGAGCTTACTGTAAAGTTTATGGAAGTTGGAGATCAAAGATTTCATTTTATAAAAAGAGCAAATGATGAGATAAAAGGTATTGAATATGATGATTTTTTAAGGAATGAAAATATAAGGGGTATTGATGATATAAACAAGTGGACTGATGTAGAATATCAAACATTACTCATAAAGATGAATTAAACACGGTTACAGAAATTGATGATATGCTTCCACTTTATGATAGAATGAGAAACGGTGTCATTGCGCTCACGTTTAAAAAAACAGCAGAAAATAGTAGAGCAAAACCTTTTGGTAGTGGGTGGAGTTTTAGAAGGAAATTTTTTACTTATGATAAATCTCGTATACAAAAAAGTAGAGTAAGAACAGGAACTGGTGTAAAGTTATTTACATCAACTACTGAAATGATAGGTAGATTAATGTTATTAATATCATCAAAGGAAGCTGGGAATGTTAGTGTTGAACTTGATAATGAAATCATTGATATACTTGATCATCTAAGATCGAGTGAATTATTAACATCTGACGAATATGAAACTTTACACCGCGACTTCACCGCAGCGACTTAATTTTGTAAAATGATATAATATTAAAGGAATGCAAACAACATTATTACTAAACTCTAGTGAGTCTGCGATAGATAGCGCAAATTTTTCAGTAAATTATATACTAGATCCTACAAAACAATATTATATTCCACCTATCCAACTAGATCCTACAAAACAATATGAAATTGGATTAATTTCTTGTACTTGCTGGAATGCTATACCTAACGTGAAAAATGATGTTAACGATGAAATGTATTTTACTATGATTACAACATCTCCAATATCTACAACAAAAAAAATTAAAAATTCCGCAAGGAGCTTATAACATTACTGATCTAAACAAGGCAATCAAAGAGCTCATCACAAAAGCTGACGGTGTGGCTGATAATTTTGAATTGGCAGCAAATTATAACACATTGCGAACTAGGATAACTTTGAAAAATATAGTAATCAGTCTTGAACCAAGAGAAAGAAGTATTGCACAACTGTTAGGATTTAC
Source organism: Potamilus streckersoni (assembly GCA_016746295.1). Taxonomy (NCBI): domain Eukaryota; kingdom Metazoa; phylum Mollusca; class Bivalvia; order Unionida; family Unionidae; genus Potamilus; species Potamilus streckersoni. The sequence continues at coordinate 176,374 of JAEAOA010001189.1, forward strand.
TGAAAAAACTTACACTGCACTTGATCAGCCTATTACATATGACAGTGAACTGCCAGCAAATGTAACAGAAGTAAATACAATATTAGTAAATTGTTATATTGCTTCTGGTTCTTATACATCAAAAGGTAGCAAAGGTCAAACGATTTACAGTTTCTCACCAGAAGTCCCGCCAGGTTCTCTCATGCAAATAACTCCACGACATATTATATATTATCCTTTAAACGTTGAAGAACAAATATCAAGTATAATAATGCAGTTGACAGATCAATCAGGAAAACAGTTACATGTTAGTAATGAAGTTGTATTTTATTATTTACATCTACGCAAGCAAAAGTAAAAATTATGCAACATCAAATATAATGAAACAAAAAAAAAGTTTATCGAAGAAAAATAGTAGGAGGATTTTTTGGAAATATTTTCACTAAAGTTTTTGAAAATAAGCCAGGTATAGCACGTAAAGTTGCACCAATTGCTATTGACGCTGGTAGAGCTATTGCAACTGGGGCTGCATCTGCCGCTGAGAGTGCGGTGGGACAAAAAATAGCTGATAAAATAAAAGGTGATCCACCAACTGCATCTGAAATAAAACAAGCTATCTCAGTAATCGCTCCAACAAAAGAAACTCAAAAAGCTATGATAACAACAACAAAAAAGTTATTATCACCAAAGGGCGAGCAGATCATACAAAAATTAATATCGAAAGTAACAGTGCCGCAATAAAATTTGATATAATCTAATAAAATAAAATGTCTGTTAAAAATTATCTCGAGTTAACAGAAACTTATGACATCGACAACGATGTGACAGAATTCGAGTTTGTTGAGTACCTTGATGAAAATTCTAACGAACCAAATAAAGCTGGTATTAGAACCTTTAACAACAGAGACGAAGATGTATTTCTACTGCCACATAAGGCTATGTTAGAAGTTCGTGGTCAGATTATGACAGTAGCCAAACCACCTGCTGCAATTGCAGTTGGAGCAGAAGTAGCTCTTATAAATAACGGCTGGTATTTATTCAAAAGAGCTAGATATCAACTGGCCAATCAAACTATAGAAGATATTTCAAGTCATCTACAAGTTGCAAGTACAATTTTAAATATTATTTCGTTTTCCGACGATTACTCAAGATCAACTGCAACTAACGTGATGTGGTTTAAAGATACTGGACGGGGTATAGCTGAATCAACAGAATTTTTAAAGAGAGGCGCTATAGTACATGGAGCTGATGCTGATGCAAATGCTGTAATTGTGAGAAATTTTCTCATTGCTAATGCAGACGCGCTAGCTATTGTCGCACCAGGTGCAGCTGCTAATGCAGACGCTACAAGAGTTTCTCTTACAGCAGCTTTTAATAATCTAAATATAACGCCACCAGCTGCAGATGCAAATGGTACTGCGATGTTAAATTTACTTCTTAACACACTTGACGTGAGAAATCTACGCTATAACGATGGTTTTGCTAGGTGAAGAAAACTTGCAGCAGGATCACGTCAAAATACAATGATGCTTCCACTAAGTATGATTTTCGGCTTTTGTCGCGATTATGATAAAGTATTCCGTGGAGTAAAACATACTCTTACTTTAGATCGAGCAGACCAAAACGATTGCTTGTTTAGATCTGGAGGGGTTGATGTACAGTTTATCATAAACAAACTTGCTTTGTGGATGCCACGTATAACACCGTCAATCACTAAATGTCAGAACTAAATAGCATGCTTGATAAGCATACAAACAGAATTTATTTTAAGCAGCATAAGATATATCAGACAGCGGTTCCAAATACTACTGACTACACATGGAGGGTCACAGCAACATCAAGCGAACAACTGCCGAGAAATATCTTTGTCGTATTTCAACAGCAAGCCCGACGAGGTAACCAACAACAAAATAATGCAATATTTGATCACTCTGATCTCAGACGAATATACGCTAGATTAAATTCAAAGCAATATCCAGAACGAGCTATCGAGTGCAATTTTGCTGATGACGTTAATAAAAATATTTCTCGACCATACATGTACCTGCTTGACGCAATACAAAAATATCAAGATGTTGAAGATGGAACTCAAATATCAGCAGAGGAACTTCGTACGCTTTATCCTATATTTCATTTTGATGTTAGTAAACATAACGAGCGAGCTGTAGACAGCACAGCGGATATTGAAATTACCTGGACACTTGGGGCGGTTCCAGTGGCGCCGTTATACGTATACGCAGTGATTAGTGATAGATTTATCACGGTAGATTCTATTGGAGGTAAAATGACAGTTCAAGTTTAATCTATAGTTGTGATATAAATTGGCAAAATATATTGTAAAAGAAGTATATTTGACCGATGGTCAAGTTAAAAAATTAGTAGCTGCTATTGCAAAGCGAGAACAGGTATCATTAAAAATCAATCCTAATATTTCTGATGGTGTTTTAACAAAATTAATGCTAACAAAAAATCAAGTAAAAAAGTATGATCGTAAAAAAAACTTTTGTTTTAAATTTGAGAGCTGCACAAATGAAAACTATGGCAAACGACATTGTCGTTAAAGGTGGTTTTCTTGGTCCAGCATTATCAGTATTAACTAGTACAATAATACCTAATATTTTACCAGTCTTAGGCACATTAGGACTAGCAGCAGCGTCTGGAGCAATATCTGGCGCAACGAAGAAAGCAGTCGCAGGTAATGGTATCATTCGTGGAAGTGGAATAAAAAAAATTTAAATTTTATGTAAATGATATATTATAATGCCACAAAAGAAAAAGATATCGCCAACAAGAAAAAAAAGAAAACAACAAAAACAAAATCGCCAACACCAAAATGCAAATGCATATGCAATCAACCAAAACAAGGAGGAATTATTCCAATCGCTCCACTTTTGGCGGGACTAGCGTGAAGTCTGCTGCCAAATCTTGTAGGAATCGGACGTGGTCTAAAATTACCGGGAACTCGACCACCCCGTTGAGTAATTTTGATATCATTGATAAGTTAAAAGCGGTTCCTGGATTTCACGGAGTTTATTCTAAAGATGAACTCGCAGCAATAAAATCGCCATCAGCTGTAAGTTCGTGTGTTATTAATATACAAGATTTTAATGACGGATCCGGCACGCATTGGGTAGCAGTTTATAATAATAATTATTTTCACTCGTTTGGACTTCATCCAAGCGATGTAATAAAAAAGTATATGAATAAAAAATTTAAAAAGATATATTATTCATCAAATCATCTCCAACCTGTTGGAACGTCCGCTTGCGGATATTATTGTATTATGTTTATCCAACAGATGAGCAGAAATCTTAACTTTTTAAAATTTATTTTACAGTTTGACAAGCATCCTTCTCACGCTAATGATGAGAGCGCAATTAATTTTATCTAAACTTAAAAATAGAATAATGTCAACATACTGTCTCAAGTGTAGAACTAAAACAGAAAATATTAATGAAACAACAGAAAAAAAAAACAGGATAATATTAAAAAGTTTTTGTGCAGTCTGCGGAAAAAGAAAAAATATGTTTTTAAAGAAAGTGTCCCCAGCGACAGTATCCTCAGAGATGTCGTTAGGATCTGGTTATCCTGATATTATTTTAGTCGACGACTAAAAATATAGAATGATATGCAACTGTGATTCTGACAGAGATTTGTGTCTTTAGCGAAGTAAAATTGTCGCATAGTGTCAATGTTGTAACAACAGAGAAATAATAGGGTCAGGTATAGATATACATAAAATTATTGGAAAATTACCAAAACCAAATGGCGGTTGGACATTGCCAGGTCATCGGTATACTGGTCCGTGGAATCCGCTAGATCAACAACTAGATGAAAACGACAATCCGTTGCCAGGCCAAGAGCCTTATAATCATGTGGATGCAATAGCAATGCGTCATGATATCTGTTATCGTGATCATGAAAACTCAAAATCAGATTGTGATAAAGTAATGTTAGACGAATTACGTGATATAGAGCCAACAAATCTACGAGAACGTTTTGATAGAAAATTTGTTCAGGGAATGATAGGAGCAAAATATAAACTCGGACACGGTAAAAAAGTATACGATGATCTTGCAGTCGAGCTGCACAGACCTAAAAAAAAGTTCCCACGACGTAAAGTTGTCGCTAATGGTGTAGATGATATCTGGGCAATAGATTTGGTGGATGTATCCAATCTAGCTCAGTTTAACGTTGGCGCTGATGGTGCTCCAAAAAGGTATTTGTTTAATGTTATAGATGTTTTTAGCAAATACGCTTTCAGTGTACCTGTTTCGGATAAGACAGGAACTTCAATGACTGATGCGCTAAAACAAATAATAATGAGTACAGAAAGAAAACCAAACAAAATCTGGACTGATCACGGATCCGAATTTTTTAACAAAAAGTTTGAACAGTTTCTAGAACAAAATAATATAAAAAGGTATGTTACAGGAAACGAAGGTAAAAGCGTTGTTGTTGAGAGATTTAATCGCACGCTAAACGAGAAATTACACAAACATATGACAGCTAAAAACACCAACAGGTACATCGATGACCTTTCTCAAATCGTAGGTGAATATAATAACACGAAACATTGAACCATCAAAATGACACCTAAAAAAGCTATTAAAAATCCAATATTAGCTAATGAAAACATGTACCGCAGACATAAATTTAAGGTTGGTGATAAAGTTAGAATTTCTTTGACAAAAAAGGTATTTGCAAAAGGATTTACTCCAAACTGAAGAGAAGAAGTATATGTAGTTGATAAGGTACTTTTCACAATACCTGTAACATATGCGCTAAAAGATCTGGCAGGGGAACCTATCATAGGTAGTTTTTACGAACAAGAACTACAAAAAACTGAGCAGGATGTCTTCATTATTGAAAAAGTGATTAGGAAAAAAGGAGATAAAAGTTTAGTCAAATGGCGTGGGTATAGCGATAAATTTAACAGTTGGATCCCAACTAAGCAGATTATGATATAATGTTATTATAAATTAACTCATACTTTTGTTTGACAGATTTATATTTTACTGGTTTACATAACGATATTAGATACTGCTTACGATCGTCAGAGATCGTCATTAGATTACAAATCTTGACAAATATGAAATCGAATTTGATATTTTCTGTCGGCCTGGAATCCTGATATTTAAGAAAGGTTTGATTAACTGCCAAAACAGTTGTTGTTCGGCAACGGTAAAATTAAATTTCATTATTTTTTTTTTTGCAATGTGATACTTGACATTATATCGTTTAGTTGTTGGTCTGCTGTAATTTGATCTGTCAGCAACAGTGACTATTTCACCATCATCATCAGATTCACTGTTATATAAAATATCATCTTCATTATAACCAATAGATTTGTCTATGAAATCTTTGGAAAATGTGACCTTATCACTGACGACCTTATAGCTGGCGACTTCTTCGCTAGTATCTTGTTTGTAGAGTTCAGCGAGTCGTTTCATCAAGTCCATTATTATAATACATTTTTATCTAATTTATTATTATAAGATGACTGATGAGATAAAATATCACCAAAAAGTTAATATAGTAAATTACAACGAACTAGCTGAAGCGGTAAGAAAATGTTTGTTGGGTTATAGTGTTGACGTTATTGTAATGCAAGGTGATTCTCATAAAATATTGCTAACAGAAGCAGAAAAGAATAAATTAATGAAAGTGCAGTAACGACGCTAAAATTTAATCACGATGATATCATAACATTTGCTCATCATTGCTTGACTAAAACCGAACTATCAAATATCATATCTAAAACCAATCCTAGCATCGTATTCTCTTGAAAAAGCTGATTTTGTTGCTCCATCAGCTACAAATTTTACTGCTCTGGAATTTATCTTATAATGCTTTGCCGCAGCTGTAATCGATTTGAATTCGATCTCCTCATCCGTTTCAAGGTTTTTTGAAATAACAGGTTTTGCTGGACATCTAAAATTAATACCACCACCTCGTCCTTTTCTCACATTTTCCTGTTGCGTCACTAGCTCCAGATTTCTCAATCGATTATCAGTTTTTACGTTAATGATGTGATTAATAACAAGACCATTGGGTATAGATCCGTTGAACACCTCGTAAACAAACCTATGACCAAGATAATGAACAAAATCTGTTAGTGTTCCTCTAACAATTACCCTGATATATCCCATATTGTTCATAGTACCAAGAACTTTTTTAGTTTTTCTGTTTCTAATAATACCACAATCGTTAGCCTCGTATAAATCAAAGACAGGATGCGGCTGAAACTCATCTTGTAAGGATAAGTTTTCAATGTTGTCATCAGTGACTTTATCGTTCACGTGATATACACGCTGTCCCTCTGCAATATCATCGCAAAACAACGTGTAAATAAAATCTTTTCTAAACATTGCAATCCTCGCGGCATTATCTCCCTTTACACTAATCGTATAACCCGCTGACGTTAACTTGCCAACAGATATTCTAGTTTTTATGTTAATAACTGAACCTAATGTATTTCCAGCGTATAAGTTATACTTTGGGTGAACATGATAAATCTCTTGCTCACGTGCGCTTGTCAGATTTACTGTCATTATACTATAGGCGATTTTTTTTTATCTCTAATTGATTTTTAGCGCATGCGCAGTGTGAGATAAAGTTATACTTTGGGTGAATTTGATATGCTTCTTGCTCACATGTGTTTGTTAGATTTGCTGTCATTATACTATAGGTGATTTTTTTATCTCTAATTAATTTTTAGCGCATGTGCAGTGTGAGGAAATTATCAATTAGATATTAAATTATAGTATAATAATGTTAAAATTGCGTGATATAGCTAAGAGAAGTCTTATGGGAGAACCTGATAAAATAGCGACTGCTTTTGCAGGTTTTGATAATAGTTATCAGTTTGATAATCAAATTGTTTTAGTAAATTTTAATGCAGCAAATCTTTACCACCTACTACAGACAACTGTAAAACGTGAGCTCGAAAAACACAAAAGTATCAGATTATTTGTGCAATATCATGTTATATTTTCAAAGTTAGTTATAACGGAAGAATTAACTAACAAGGAAATTGCAGAACCTTATATGAACGCAAAATCAAGACGTGTTTTGCTTGGGACTGATCTGTTATCACTATCTGATGAAATACACCAAGAAATCTGGAAAAAATAGAGGAATTCGCTGAATTAGGTTTGGGTTGGAAGTTTGAAATGATCAAAGAAATATTGTTTCACATGATGAAATATAACGCATTACGAGGTAGTTCATACATCGACCTGCCACCAAAAATAAAAAGTAAAAGATGTTGTATAAACATCAAAAACGTAGATAACAAGTGTTTCCAATGGGCTGTTCTTTCCGCACTATTTCCAGCAGAAAAACACGCTGATCGCGTTGAAAAATATATCAGTCACGTGCCTAGATTAACTTTTAAAGATATTAACTTTCCTGTGGCAGAAAATCAAATACCAAAATTTGAAAAGCAAAATAATGTTTCAATTAATGTTTTCGGACTAGATGAAAAAGAGGATGTATATCCGAGATATATTTCAGAAAAAGCTTCACAATAGACTATAAATTGACTGTTTTACAAAAATCATTACGTTTGGATTAAAAACTTTAACGGACTAGTTGGTAAACAGTACAATAAAAATAGGAACAAAAAGTTCTTTTGTTACCGCTGCTTGCATGGTTGTGCTAACAATGAAACATTACAAAAGCATTTGCAGTTCTGTAATGATGTGCAAAAAATAACAATGCCATCTAAAAAAGATAGTGTGTTACAGTTTGTCCATCATAATCACAAACTAAAAATTCATTTCGTTATATACGCTGATTTTGAGTGTTTACTTCATCCTGTACTTGGCGTAGAAAATAATCCTAATCAATCGAGTACAAGAAAAGTTCAAAATCATGTTCCATGTGGAGTAGCGTATAAGGTAGTTTGTTGTACTGATTCTAGATTATCTAAACCAATTAAATTATATCGTGGTAAAAATCCAGCTATCTACCTTCTCAAGCAGTTGATTAACGAAGTTGATAATATATTTACTCGTTTGAAACAAGTAACGCCAATGTTAAAATTAACACCTCAACAAGAATCCGATCACGAGCAAGCAGAAATTTGTCATATTTGTGAAAAAGGTTTTGATACTGACAACAAAAATGTACATGACCATTGTCATTTGACTGGACAGTATCGTGGAACGGCTCATAATCAGTGTAATTTAAAATTTCATGCTCCAGATTTTATTCCGGTTATTTTTCACAATTTTCAAGGATATGATAGCCATATTATAGTAGAAGCTTTTGGTGATCCTGATATAAAATCTCGTCTAAAACTCGATAACGTCATCAAATGCATCCCAGATAATTTTGAAAAGTACATGTCAGTTACGCTAGGTAAATTGCGTTTTATTGACAGCCTGCAGTTTATGGCAGCCTCGTTAGATGAGCTAGTAAAAGGTTGTAGTAAATTTGATAACCTAAGAGACTGTTTTGGAGATAAATTTAATCTACTAGCTAAAAAAGGAGTTTTTCCATACGAATACCTCGACGACTGGAGTAAATTTGATGAAACATCTTTACCTGGCAAAGATAAATTTTACTCACAACTTAAAAATGAAAATATAACTGATGATGAGTACAGGTATGCACAAGATATCTGGAAAGAGTTTGATTGTGAGACTTTTGGTGATTATCATGATTTGTATTTGAAAACTGACGTGTTATTATTAGCAGATGTTTTTTAAAGTTTTCGAGAAGTGAGTTATAATAATTACGGACTAGATCCTTGCTGGTATTATTCTGCCCCTGGACTGTCATGGGATGTTCTGCTAAAGTTTAGTAAGGTAAGGTTGGAATTACTGACTGATGTTGATATGTTCAATTTTATTGAAAAAGGTATCCGAGGCGGTATTAGCGTGATAACAAAAAAGTATGTTGAAGCAAACAACAAATATTTGGAACAGTATAACCCTGACCTTCCTTCGAAGTATATAGTTTATCTAGATTGTAATAACTTGTACGGGTATTCGATGGCAGAACCAATGCCTCTTGGTGGATTTCATTGGATCACGGCTGATCGATTTCTATCGGAGACAGAAAAAAGATACCCGAAGATGTTTCCTATTTCGTTGAAGTTGATCTTGATTATCCAAATTCGCTACACAAATTACATAACGATTACCCTTTCTGTGCGGAATCGATGGTCATAGATTATAGTTTGTTATCAAAAGAACAACAAGCGTTAGCATCACCAAGGAAACATTCCATGGTCAAGAAACTAGTACCAAATTTACTTGATAAGAATATATACGTTTTGCATTACAAAGTTTTAAAACAAGCAGCCGATGCTGGTCTTGTGTTGAGAAAAGTTCATCGTGTACTAAAATTAAATCAGTCGCCGTGGATGAGAGGTTATATTAACTCAACCACTTCAAGAAGGGCTGCAGCGAAAACAGAGTTTGAGAAAAACTTCTTTAAACTGATGAACAATTCCGTTTTTGGTAAGACGATGGAGAATATTAGGAAACGTGTAAATATTGAAATAGTTAATGATGTCAATCGCAGAAACAAACTTGTGTCAGACGATGATTTTGTGAGCATGAAAATATTTAACGAAAATCTTGTTGCGATACAAAGAAGACAAGTAAATCTAAAACTAAACAAGCCGATTTATGTTGGAGCTGCAGTGTTAGATTTATCAAAGTGGCTGATGTATGATTTTCATTACACTTTTGTTAAAAATCAGTGGCCGGCTAGTAGATTATTGTTTACTGATACTGATTCGCTCGTATATGAAATCAAATGTGAGGACATCTATCAGGACATGTACAATAATCGACATCTGTTTGATCTTTCCGATTATCCACGTGACAGTAAATTTCATGACGACACAAATAAAAAGGTTATTGGTAAGTTTAAAGATGAAATGAACTCAAGCGCTATCAAATACTTTATCGGATTACGTAGTAATATGTATGCCGTATTATTGGACAATAATAAAATAACGAAAAAAGCAAAAGGTCTCCCTCGTGATTTTGTTAAAATGTTTATGAAATTTGATGACTATAGGTTTGCGCTTGATGGCGGTGTTAGTTTTATGAGAGCTATGGCAATTCGAACTAATCATCATAAACTCGAAACAGATGTCATTATCAAACGTGGATTGTATAATTTTGATGACAAATGCTATTGTTAAAATGGGGTAGATACATTTGCCCTTGGGTATTGACATGATGATACATCTATACTCGACATTATCTTTTCCAACTGAAATTTTATCTAAACTTATAAAATAATGTTTGAAAATTTGTCAATGACAAATAGCTACAATAGTAACATCAAATATCTAATGATGGACGGTAAACATTTGACAGTTGAATTTAAAAATGAAACATCAGGTATATGTTTTAATGGAACACGTGACAAGTTAAAACTTTCGCTCATCAGATCTGATAACAGCGTGTATTTCAATTATCTCGAACAATTGTATCAAAAGTTGCTAGCGGAATTTAAAAACTTTCACAGCCCCATTAGCCAACAAAACTATACTAAACTCACAATTGATCTCGATCGGTCAAAGGTATATTTTATCAACAAACAATATCCTCTGAACAAACCAGAAATGAAAGATTTGTTTGAGTCCCATCGCTGTGTGAGCGGTAAAGTAAAATTTAGTATCTATAATCGTGATAGTGAAGTATTTTTAATATCAACAGTTGAAACATTAATCATTGGTAATGAGATATAAAATAATATCATTTTCATTCTAATGCTAGTTTAATTTTCACCTTGTTAACTGAAACGTTCTAATGTACAGTTTAATTTTCATCCTATTATCTGATAAAAAAATTTGTGGTAAAACCCATTTGCCGTCTTTAGAATAATCGTATTCCACACATGCGCTGTTCTAACAAATTCGTCACTTCTGTTGACAGAGCTTATCGCATTCCAACACCTGTTGTTTTGTCTGGTTACAAAATATCTGTCTACATAGTAGTAGTATAGGGAAATGAGGGGTTTGGCGGGGGTAGGGGAGGAGGTGGGGGGTGGGCCAAAATCCTCATTTTCCTATACTACTAGGTGACTTCATTGTGGACTTAAAACAGTTTTCATGTCAGAGAAAATCTGTTCAATACTATAAGTTGAACCAAAAGCTGAAAATATAGCAAATGCGACTTTTTTCAAACAGATGAATGCTTCAGGGAGGAATGTACAGCTGTTGAGAATAGCAGATAAATTTTCTAAGTAGTTTCCTTCCGGAGATTTCCGTAATTTAGCAAATTTTGATGTACATAATTCTGATATCTTAAAATCTACATGCTGCATTTCAAAATCGTCAATATCCATGCACCTAAAAGAATCCAGATCTAATAGGGTAGTTTTCAGGTTAAGCAAGACAGGTTTAATGAGATATGAAAATATGGGTCCATGGATTTGAAAGTCTTGTCTTCGTTTAGCAAACTCCATTTTGAGTGTTTTAAATGTACTTCTGAAGCTCATCTATATTCATTGTAAATTGATCTTAATGAGCCTTCACAGTTGGGAAGTATTTTAATGTTTTGGCGTTGATATCACAGCAAAATATGTCCAGTTTAAACGCATATCCTTTCCAGCAGCCAAAAACGATCAAGTCTGTTTGACTCTGTCCTTGTAAATGCAAGTTCAACTTATTTAAATGTGTAGTTATGTCTGTCAGAAACATCACATTCAACAGCCAGTCCTCATCCTTTAATTCCTGAAAATGTTTTTCTTTTTCATCAAGAAACACTTTAATTGCTTCCAGACAAGAAACGAATCTATTTCAAGACTTTACTTCGATTAAGCCAGGGAACATTGCTGTACAATAGGAGATCTTCATATTCATGCTCCATCCAGCCACAATATCCTGAAACCAGACCGATCAATCCAAATCTATATTCTTAATGTTGAGTTCCAAGCGAGGCAGCTATTAATGCTATTTGTAAGTATTTTGAATAAATCTGCCGGGGTTCGATCCTACGACTTCCCACATTAGAGGCTGACGCTCTAACCACTTCATATACACGAGTGGTCTTAACGTTCATAACACAAATATTTCGCATTAGCAAAAGGTAGAAAATGATGGAAAATGCATGTTTTCCTCAACTAAAAGAAGTATGAAAAGTTTTGCAATCATAGTTAAGTTTGTGTTACGTGTAGGCTCATACAATAATAACAAGAGAAAAGAGCGAAGACAACAAGCTTTGTATATTTTCACAAAATAATTTATTTCCCTAGAAAACAATGTAAACACTGGAACATAGGACATACAGTTTGTGAATATAATCCAAATTGTTTTCCTAAGAATGAAAAATACAAGTCCTATCGCTAAATAGTTCTATTAGAATCCAGGTTCGAATTTCGACGACGTTTCAATATGGAAGGCAATGACATTAGATGCGGTCCATGTACGAACAACAACAATTCCTCAATTGAATTATAGCTTATGTTTCCAAATAATTCCAAAATAAATTTCCACTGAATATCTTTCTCTTAGAATTTTATAAAACAGTACACTCGTTTGGTTTTCTAAAAAATAAATTGTTAAATTCCCAAAACAAATGAGCTTCAAAACCAATCTGGCTTCTAACATAAAATACCTATCCGCCTTTTGGGTTTCAGAATACCACTGATTGACGAATGCTCAGGAAGAGATATCATATCCGACAAATTATCATCCCGTTCTCTCGAGATAGTTTACGGGGTTTTGTAAGAAAAAAAAACAACGCAATAGCAAAAAAATAAATGCAATTTTTCACGTAGAAAAAATTCATATCTGCTATCACTCGGAAATAAATTTAAAAATAAAACTGTTTAATTAGACTAAACGAAATGACCTTTACAATAGCCAATCGTTTTCGCAATGCACTTAAACTACCGCGAAGCAAGGTATTTTAAATATTTCCTATGTAACAAGTTTACCTCTAAGATAAACAACATTACTAAAATATCGAATTACTGAAAAAGAATTTCCAATCCTGAGAAAATATTCATTACAATAAAATGAAATAAAAAAATAGAAGAATTTAAAGCTAACACACAAGCAATTTAATTGCATAAACGGAATAGTTTGTAAGGCGTCAACATCTTTTTAAAGGCAAACGAGATAACGATCCTTCTTTATGAAACATTAAGAATTTTGACGCCAGCTGCAGAAATATTCGAAACATGCCCTGATTCTTCAATGTGAGCGTCTTACATGTTAAGTGCACGAACTTTCTTGCAAAGCTCATAGTTGCTTTCGTTTGATTATGCTGACCTGAATAGAAGTATATAAATATTGGCTATATTAAGCATGTGAGACAAAATATATAGCGAGACATAGATGTCTCTTTGCACGTAAATTGAACTCGAATTATTATGATGTTGATAATGAGAAGCAGTAAAAGCTATAGAATTTTAAAGTGGAAGAAAATATTCTCAGATAAAATGAACTTCAAACATTCATTGAATTGAGACATCGTTTTCCTCAAGATAATTATGTATATATGTTTCATAATACAGCTGGTTAAAGTATAGCGCACTCAGACACAACGCTTTATGAATACAATGCTACTAAGTCTGTAGAGAAAAGAGTTACTCCCTTCCCCAGTGATTAAAATGGAAATTTACCGCACTTGGTTATGTTATGTTGCATTTCATTTCCGTTTTGTGGGTTCACAATTTCATGACTTTTCAGAAACAAATATTAGACTTAAAGGTTTTTAGATTAGTGGATAGCAATCACGAGTTTGAGCTACATCGGTATCTATGGAGAATGTTACTTCCCCATATGCAGATTCATTAAAATTATCTGGAATCATTTATACCATAACAATGCGGTAAATATATGTAAATATTTTGTTTTTTCTCTAGATCATAATAGACGCATACATGTATGTAAAGCAAGGATTACCCGTGTGCACTTTTGTACAATCATGGTGCATTTGTATTTCCACGGTAGTATACGATAATGAACGAAGTACTTAGCAAGGCAGTATAGTATGGCAGATAAAATAGCGAACTCTTTGTGAGAAATTTAGATCACTTCAATAAATATTTAATTGAATTTAATTAAGGAGGCAGTACAGAACAATGAGTAATAAATGATTTCGCTATATTTCATCAATAGAGCAATTATTGTCCTGCTTATGGCTATCATGGTGACGACGACGACGATGAAAATGTGGATAATTCGCACACCTCCCTTCCTTATTTTTATGCTCTATTGACTCAGATCACAGTGGTTTCTTCCTGTTTCAATATCCACAGTGGTTACTTTCTGTTTCAGTACCCACAGTGGTTACTTCATGTTTCTGTACCCACAGTGTTTACTTCCTGTTTCTGTACCCACAGTGTTTACTTCTTGTTTCTGTACCCACAGTGTTTACTTCCTGTTTCTGTACCCACAGTTTATAGTGTTTACTTCCTGTTTCTGTAACCATAGTGTTTACTTCCTTTTTCTGTACCCACAGTGGTTACTTCTTGTTTCAATTCCCACGAATTTATTCCATGTCTATTTTGGAGCATGTTTAAAAGTGTCATTTTTATGGTGATGCATTTATTATAAAACATTAGTTGTATTGATGTAATGGAAAAATTCTTTAGAATCCGATAATTATGGCGTGCTAGTCTAAATGTACTTTTCTAAAATCAAATGTCTAATTTTTGATAGTACAAAACATAAATATAGTCACATTAATCAAAACATACCACCCGCTCATCAAACCTAAATTTCAATAGAAAACAAAAACCTGAGCCACCAACCCCACTCATAATCAACGCAATTCCAAGACCCATGTTATGCAAACAAGTTATCGAAACCGTCCTTGGTGCATTAATGCGCATGTATAAATTTTGTTTCAACATCAGGTTATTTATCAGCAACAGCCCATCACTTCCACATTCTACAAATCTCTGATGAATTTCCACTGATTAATCATTTGCGATGTAATAAAATTATCGATATAAATATTAATAGGCTCTGTCTTTTGAATTAAGTAAAGCTGGGACAAAATTTAATTGAAATCATCTGTGTCTTCCCCTTAATCTATCTAGCCTTCTCTGTCATGTATAGGGGAAAGAATAGGGGAAGTCTGTGGAGCAAGAGAGAAAATGAACAATGAACTTATACCATGTAACCTACAAGAACTGTGACTATTATCATTTGTTACCAAAACGTGTCTCTAAATGTCTAATCAAATTGCAAGCTTGCATCAATTTTCTACTGAGCTCACATTTGATTGGTTTGTAACCAGTATAACTATGTATGTCACTGTTCAAAATATAATCCACATCAAATGATTTGCCAAATATTCATACTTGCATGGTCTTGAAATGTCACCGATAAATGAGATCTCTGGCTAGCAAGTCTTTAAATGTCACAGACAAATGACATCTCTGGCTAGCATGTATTGAAATGTAACAGACAAATGACATATCTGGCTAGCATGTATTGAAATGTCACATATAAAAATCTCTGACTAGCATATATTGCAATGTCACTGACAAATGAGATCTCCCTACACAATTCTCCACATGCTTCTCATTTGTTTAGTTTGTTGCCACTATGTGTTAAAAGTGTGCTGACAAACTGGTGCTGACAAACTGGTTTTCATTATAATTCACATTTGTGTGGTTCATCACCGGTGTCTTTTCTGGTGTTTTAACAAATAAGCAAGCTGGTTGAACATTTTTCCACATAATTCACATTTGTGTGGTTCGTCGCCCGTATGTATCTTCATGTGCCTCTTCCTACTAAAGTCACGGCTAAACTGCCTATCACAAACTTCACATTTGAATGGTTTCTCACCAGTGTGTATTGTCATGTGCCTGGACAAATAAAACCGATGGCTGAAGAATTTTCCACATATTTCACAGTTAACTTCTTTGCCATTATATTGTTTGTCATAAGTCTGCAAATTTATCATAGAAGGGTCTTCAGTCAACTGATTACCGTTTATCGTAGATTTGTGTGATTTGTCGTGCATCTTCAGGTGTGTTAACAACGTAGGCTTATAGCTAAACAATTTGCCACATATTTCACATGCATGTTTTTGGTCACCAGTGTGTATCCTCATGTGTGTGGACAAATTACTTTTTTGGTTAAACAATTTCCCACATAATTCACATTTGTGTGGTTTTTCACCACTGTGTATCTTCATGTGTTTGGATAAATTAGACTTATGGCCAAAGGTTTTCTCGCAAAGTTCACATTTGTATGGTTTTTCACCGGAGTGTACCCTCGAATGTTGGGACAAAACGAATGTATTCCTGAAGAGTTTACCGCATGTTTCACATTTATATCTTTCATAACCAGTGTGTACCCTCAAGTGTTCGGACAAATCAGACTTGAGGTGAAACAATATACCACACGTTTCACATTTGAAGTAGTTTTTACCAATATGTCCAAATAGTCTATCCATTTTGGAGCATTCCATGTCCTGCGAATCATAATGCATCACGACTAATTTTGTTTTGCAGAAGGAACGTTCCGACTATTCGGAAGAACAACGTGGAACTAACTGATATTTCCGGAACAAGCCCCAAAAACCGGAACATAAAAGAAATAAATAGTCAAAAATACTTGTTATTTTATTGTTTCCTAACATGATTATTAATTATAATTAATCTCAGATTAGTTTGGGGTGATGTTTTATGGTTTACTCGAAGACAGGTATACGTTAATTTACAAATTAAAGTTCTCTACTTATGTCTTCTGTATGTATCACATGAAATAATTTCAAGATTCAGCTAAATAATCGACTTGTTTTTTTTGTGGATTTTATTTTTGCCTTGATTTCTATTAATTTAAGTGTTTGGCATATTCTTACGATTATTTCCTTTTTGTTTCCCTTTTTACTAGATTTTTAAATTAAATTGATTATTTCTATTAAAGACAATACCGTATTTTAACAGACCATTTCTTGGTATATTTTTACAAAAAGGAAGAGCAGATGAGACATATTACAAAAAGGAGCATTTCATTTTCCATCTTTGCATAGATCAAATGGTCACGTATCTTAATTATAATTTACCATAGTAAACAACAAATGTTCGTTACAGTGATTATTTTATCAATTAAGAATCAACTTTTCTTTCTATCTGCCCTTTATTCTCTTTAACCGGCAAGACAGACAGACAGACAGATAGATACGAAAAATATCTGGGATTTTAACTACATTGGATTAGAAAAATAGTACAAATTGATATTCGCTCTCTGAACGGTACATGCAAGATAATGCTGGATGGCAAAAAAATTTAAGGAAAAGGTAAAAAAAAAAAAAAAACAAACACAAGAATACAAAATGTAAATGCATTGGACAAACTGGTACAAGCGAATCACAGTGATTGGTTAATTGTATTAAATGTAATTGATTTGACAGAATATTTATAGATGTACGTTGTAACACTTATTTTCTGATGATCAGTAAGGGAAAACATAGGAAACTAGTGTGTTGTAGACGTGTGCACGGATATAAGACCACCGTTTATCTTTGTATGCCTTTTTAGTTTTTTTTTTTTATGCAGTAAAGATTGCTGTTTATAAAGCTTCATATCTGCAAATTAAGGATGTTAAGTAGTATAGGAAAACCAGGTTTTCAACTCACTTTGTTTTTTTACCCTCCAAACAAGTATAAATTATCCCCCCACCCCACCCCCTTTTCTTCCAAAATAAACCAGGTTTTCAACTCACCCTAGAGGAAAACCAGGTTTTCAACTCACTTTGTTTTTTTACCCTCCAAACAAGTATAAATTATAGTCCTAAATTATCCCCCACCCCACCCCCTTTTTTGACTCACCCTCCCCCACCTCTTTTTTTTTCCCCCTACTACTACCTGTAAACAGGTATTTTGTAACCAAACAAAACAACAGGTGTTGGAATGCTATAAGCTCTTTACACAGAGGTGACTAATTTGTTAGAACAGCGCATGTGTGGAATACAATTATTCTAAAGACGGCAAAAGGGTTTTACCACAAGATAACAGGATGAAAATTAAACTGTGTATTAGAACGTTTCAGTTAACAAGGTGGAAATTAAACTAGCATTAGAATGAAAATGATATTATTTTATATCTCGTTACCAATGATTAATGTTTCAACTGTTGATATTAAAAATATTTCACTATCACGACTATAGATACTAAATTTTACTTTACCACTCACACAGCGACGGGACTCAAACAGATCTTTCATTTCTGGTTTGTTCAGAGGATATTTTTTGTTGATAAAATATACCTTTGACCGATCGAGATCAATTGTGAGTTTAGTATAGTTTTGTTGGCTAATGGGGCTGTGAAAGTTTTTAAATTCCGTTAGCAACTTTTGATACAATTGTTCGAGATAATTGAAATACATGCTGTTATCAGATCTGATGAGCGAAAGTTTTAACTTGTCACATGTTCCATTAAAACATATACCTGATGTTTCATTATTAAATTCAACTGTCAATTGTTTACCGTCCATCATTAGATATTTGATGTTACTATTGTAGCTATTTGTCATTGTCAAATTTTCAAGCATTATTTTATAAGTTTAGATAAAATTTCAGTTGGAAAAGATAATGTCGAGTATAGATCTATCATCATAACAATACCCAAGGGCAAATGTATCTACCCCATTTTCACAATAGCGTTTGTCATCAAAATTATACAATCCACGTTTGATAATGACATCTGTTTCGAGTTTATGATGATTAGTTCGAATTGCCATAGCTCTCATAAAACTAACACCACCATCAAGCGCATACCTGTAGTCATCAAATTTCATAAACTTTTTAACAAAATTACGAGGCAGACCTTTGGCTTTTTTCGTTATTTTATTATTATCTAACAATACGGCATACATTTTACTACGTAATCCGATAAAGTATTTGATAGCGCTCGAGTTCATTTCATCTTTAAACTTACCAATAACCTTTTTATTTGTGTCGTCATGAAATTTACTGTCACGTGGATAATCGGAAAGATCAAACAGATGTCGATTATTGTACATGTCCTGATAGATGTCCTCACATTCAATTTCATACACGAGTGAATCAGTATCAGTAAACAATAATCTACTAGCCGGCCACTGATTTTTAACAAAAGTGTAATGAAAATCGTACATCATCCACTTTGATAAATCTAACACTGCAGCTCCAACATAGATCGGCTTGTTTAGTTTTAGATTTGTTTTTCTTCTTTGTATCGCAACAAGATTTTCATTAAATATTTTCATGCTCACAAAATCATCGTCTGACACAAGTTTGTTTCTGCGATTGACATCATTAACTATTTCAATATTTACACGTTTCCTAATATTCTCCATCGTCTTACCAAAAACGGAATTGTTCATCAGTTTAAAGAAGTTTTTCTCAAACTCTGTTTTCGCTGCAGCTCTTCTTGAAGTGTTGGAGTTAATATAACCTCTCATCCACGGCGACTGATTAAATTTTAGTACACGATGAACTTTTCTCAACACAAGACCAGCATCGACTGCTTGTTTTAAAACTTTGTAATGCAAAACGTAATTTTTCTTATCAAGTAAATTTGGTACTAGTTTCTTGACCATGGAATGTTGCCTTGGTGATGCTAACGCTTGTTGTTCTTTTGATAACAAACTATAATCTATACCCATCGATTCCGCACAGAAAGGGTAATCGTTATGTAATTTGTGTAGCGAATTTGGATAATCAAGATCAACTTCAACGAAATAGGAAACATCGTCAGGTATCTTTTTTTCTGTCTCTGATAGAAATCGATCAACCGTGATCCAATGAAATCCGCTAAAAGGCATTGGTTCTGCCATCGAACCACCGTAAAGATTATTACAATCTAGATAAATTATATACTTCGAAGGAAGGTCAGGGTTATACTGTTTCAGGTATTTGTTGTTTGCTTCAGCATATTTTTTTGTTATCACGCTAATACCGCCTCGGATACCTTTTTCGATAAAATTGAACATATCCACGTCTGTCAGTAATTCTAACCTTACCTTACTAAACTTTAGCAAAGCATCCCATGACAACCCAGGGGCAGAATAATACCAGCAAGGATCTAGTCCATAATTATTATAACTCACTTCACGAAAACTTTCAAAAACATCTGCTAGTAATAACACATCAGTTTTCAGGTATAAATCATGATAATCACCAAAAGTCTCACAATCAAACTCTTTCCAAATATCTTGTGCATACCTGTACTCATCATCAGTTATATTTTCGTTTTTAAGTTGTGAGTAAAATTTGTCTTTGTCAGGTAAAGATATTTCATCAAATTTACTCCAATCGTCGAGGTATTCGTATGGAAAAACTCCTTTTTTAGCTAGTAGATTAAATTTATCTCCAAAACAGTCTCTTAGGTTATCAAATTTACTACAACCTTTCACTAACTCATCTAACGAGGCTGCCATAAACTGCAGGCTGTCAATAAAACGTAATTTACCTAGCGTAACTGACATGTACTTTTCAAAATTATTTGGGATGCATTTGATGACGTTATCGAGTTTTAGATGAGCTTTTATCTCAGGATCACCAAAAGCTTCTACTATAATATGGCTATCATATCCTCGAAAATTGTGAAGAATAACCGGCATAAAATCTGGAGCATGAAATTTTAAATTACACTGATTATGAGCCGCTCCACGATACTGTCCAGTCAAATGACAATGGTCATGTACTTTTTTATCATCGTCAAAAGCTTTTTCACAAATATGACAAATTTCTGCTTGCTCGTGAGCGGATTCTTGTTGAGGTGTTAATTTTAACATTGGCGTTACTTTTTTCAAATGAGTAAATATATTATCAACTTCATTAATCAACTGCTTGAGAAGCCAAACAGCTGGATTTTTACCACGATATAATTTGATTGATTTAGATAATCTAGAATCAGTACAACAAACTACCTTATACGCTACTCCACACGGAACATGATTTTGAACTTTTCTTGTACTCGATTGATTAGGATTATTTTCTACACCAAGTACAGGTTGAAGTAAACACTCAAAATCAGCGTATATGACGAAAGGAATTTTTAGTTTGTGATTATGATGGACAAACTGTAACACACTATCTTTTTTAGATGGCATTGTTATTCTTTGCACATCACTACAGTACTGCAAATGCTTTTGTAATGTTTCATTGCTTGTACAGCCATGCAAGCAGCGGTAACAAAAGAACTTTTTGTTCTTATCCTTATTGTACTGTCTACCAACTAGTCCGTTAAAGTTTTTAATCCAAACATAATGATTTTTGTAGTACAGTAAATTTATAGTTGATTGTGAAGCTTTTTCTGAAATATATCTCGGATATACGTCCTCCTTTTCATCTAGTCCGAAAACGTTAATTGAAACATTATTCTGCTTTTCAAATTTTGGTATTTGATTTTCTGCCACTGGAAAGTTAATATCTTTAAAATTTAATCTAGACACATGACTGATATACCTTTCAACACGAGTAGCGTTTTTTTCTGCTGGAAATAGTGCGGAAAGAACAGCCCATTGGAAACATTTGTTATCTACGTTTTTGATGTTTATACAACATCTTTTACTTTTTATTTTTGGTGGCAGGTCGACGTATGAACTACCTCGTAATACATTATATTTCATCGTGTGAAACAATATTCCTTTGATCATTTCAAACTTCCAACCCGAACCTAATTGAGCAAATTAATCTATTTTTTTTCCAATTTCTTGGTGTATTTCATCAGATAGTGATAATAGATCAGTCCCAAGCAAAACACGTCTCGATTTTGCGTTAATATAAGGTTCTGCAATTTCCTTGTTAGTTAATTCTTCCATTATAACTAACTTTGAAAATATAACATGATATTGCACAAATAATCTGATACTTTTATGTTTTTCGAGCTCACGTTTTACAATTGTCTGTAATAGGTGGTAAAGATTAGTTGCATTAAAATTTACTAAAACAATTTGATTATCAAACTGATAACTATTATCAAAACCTGCAAAAGCAGTCGCTATTTTATTAGGTTCTCCCATGAAGCTTCTCTTAGCTATATCACGCAATTTTAACATTATTATACTATAATGTAATATCTAATTGATAATTTTTTCACACTGCGCATGCGCTAAAAATCAATTAGAGATAAAAAATATCACCTATAATATAATGACAGCAAATCTAACAAACACATGTGAGCAAGAAGCATATCAAGTTCACCCAAAACATAACTTTACCTCACACTGCGCATGCGCTAAAAATCAATTAGAGATAAAAAATATCACCTATAATATAATGACAGCAAATCTAACAAACACATGTGAGCAAGAAGCATATCAAGTTCACCCAAAATATAACTTTATCTCACACTGCGCATGCGCTGAAAATCAATTAGAGATAAAAAATATCACCTATAATATAATGACAGTAAATTTGACAAGCGCACGTGAGCAAGAGATTTATCAAATTCACCCAAAGTATAACTTATACGCTGGAAATGTAATTGGTTCGGTTATTAACATTAAAACTAGAATACCTGTTGGCAAATTAACGTCAGCGGGTTATAATATTAGTGTAAAGGGAGATAATGCCGAGAGGATTGCAATATTTAGAAAAGATTTTATTTACACGTTGTTCTGCGATGATATTCCAGAGGGACAGCGTGTATATCATTATAATGGTAAAGTCACTGATGATAATATTGAAAATTTATCCTTACAAGATGAGTTTCAGCCGCACCCAGTATTTGATTTATACGAGGCTAACGATCGCGGTATTATTAGAAATAGAAAAACTAAAAAAGTTCTTAGTAATATTAGCAATATGGGATATATCAGGATAACTGTTAGAGGAACATCAACAAATCAAGTTCGTTATCTTGGTCATAGGTTTGTTTATGAGGTGTTCAATGGATCTATACCCAATGGTCTTGTTATTAATCACATCAATAATATACAAACTGATAATCGATTGGAAAATCTGGAGATAGTAACGCAACAGGAAAATGTGAGAAAAGGAAAAAATAGTAATGGTATTAATTTTAGATGCCCAATAAAACCTGTTATTTCAAAAAACCTCGAAACGGATGAGGAGATCGAATTCAAATCGATTTCAGCTGCGGCGAAATATTATAAGATAAATCCCGCAGTCGTAAAAATTATAGCTGATGGAGCAACAAAATCAACTTTTTCAAGAGAATACGATGCTAGGATTGGTTTTAGATATGATGATCAATAATATTTTGTAATTCGGTTTTAGTCAAGCAATGATGAGCAAATGCTATGATATCATCGTGATTAAATTTTAGCGTCGTTACTGCACTTTCATTAATTTTATTTTTTTCTGCTTCTGTTAGTAATATTTTATGAGAATCACCTTGCATTACAATAACATCAACACTATAACCCAACAAACATTTTCTTACCGCTTCAGCTAGTTCGTTATAATTTACTATATTAACTTTTTGGTGATATTTTATCTCATCGGTCATCTTATAATAATAAATTAGATAAAAATATATTATAATAATGGACTTGATGAAACGACTCGCTGAACTCTACGAAGAAGATACTAGTGATAAGGTCGTCAGTGATAAGGTCGTCAGTGATGATGTCATACATAGTATTACATTTTCCAAAGATTTTATAGACAAATCTGTTGGTTATAGCGAAGATGATATTTTATATAACAATGAATCTGATGATGGTGAAATAGTCACTGTTGCTGACAGATCTAATTACAGCAGATCAACAACTAAACGGTATAATGTCAAGTATCACATTGCTAAGCAGCTAATTAAATTTAATTTTACCGTTGCCGAACAACAACTGTTCTGGCAGTTAATCAAACCTTTCTTAAATATCAAGATTCCAGGCCGACAGAAAAATATCAAATTCGATTTCATATTCGTTAAAATTTTTAATCTAATGACGATCTCTAACGATCGTAAGCAGTATCTAATATCATTATGTAAACCAGTAAAATGTAAATCTGTCAAACAAAAGTATGAGTTAATTTATAATAGCATTATATCATAATCTGCTTGGTTGGGATCCAACTGTTAAATTTATCACTATACCCACGCCATTTGACTAAACTTTTATCCCTTTTTTTTAATTACTTTCTCGATAACAAAAACATCCTGCTCAGTTTTCTGTAGTTCTTGTTCATAAAAACTACCTACAATCGGTTCCCCTGCCAGATCTTTTAAAACGTACGTTACAGGTACTGTTAAAAGTACCTTATCAATTACAAAAACTTCTTCGCTCCAGTTCGGAGTAAATCCTTTTGCAAACACCTTTTTCATCAAAGAAATTCTAACTTTATCACCAACCTTAAATTTATGTCTGCGGTACATGTTTTCATTTGCTAATATTGGATTTTTAACAGCTTTTTTAGGTGTCATTTTGATGGTTCGATGTTTCGTGTTATTATATTCGCTTACGATTTGAGAAAGGTCATCGATGTACCTGTTGGTGTTTTTAGCTGTCATATGTTTGTGTATTTTCTCGTTTAGCGTGCGATTAAATCTCTCAACAACAACGCTTTTACCCTCATTTCCTGTAACATACCTTTTTATATTATTTTGTTCTAGAAACTGTTCAAACTTTTTGTTAAAAAACTCAGATCCATGATCAGTCCAGATTTTGTTTGGTTTTCTTTCTGTGCTTGTTATTATCTGCTTTAGCGCATCGGTCATTGAAGTTCCTGTCTTATCCGAAACAGGTACACTGAAAGCATATTTGCTAAAAACATCTATAACATTAAACAAATACCTTTTTGGAGCGCCATCAGCGCCAACGTTAAACTGAGCTAGATTAGATACATCCACCAAATCTATTGCCCAGATATCATCTACACCATTAGCGACAACTTTACGTCGTGGAAACTTTTTTTTTTAGGTCTGTGTAGTTCGACTGCAAGATCATCATATACTTTATTTCCCCGATCGTGAGGTGATTGACGAGACTCTCCGAGTCCAAGTTTATATTTTGCTCCAATTATTCCCTGAACAAATTTTCTATCAAAACGTTCTCGTAGATTTGTTGGCTCCATATCACGTAATTCGTCTAACATTACTTTATCACAATCTAATTTTGAGTTTTCATGATCACGATAACAGATATCATGACGCATTGCTATTGCATCCACTTGATTGTAAGGCTCTTGTCCTGGCAATGGATTGTCGTTTTCATCTAGTTGTTGATGTAGCGGATTCCATGGACCAGTATACCGATGCCCTGGCAATGTCCAACCGCCTTTTGGTTTTGGTAATTTTCCAATTAGTTTATGTATATCTATACCTGACCCTATTATTTCTCTGTTGTTACAACATTGACAGTATGCGACAATCTTATTTTGCTCAATACACAAATCTCTGTCAGAATCACAGTTGCATATCATTCTATATTTTTAGTCGTCGACTAAAATAATATTAGGATAACCAGATCCTAGCGACGTCGCTGGAGATACTATCGCTGGGGACGTTTTCTTTAAAAATGTATTTTTTCTTTTTCCACAGATTGCACAAATACTTTTTAATATTATCCTGTTGTTTTTTGTTTTTTCTGTTGTTTCATTAATACCTTCTGTTTTAGTTTTACACTTGAGACAGTATGTTGACATTATTATACTTATAAGTTTAGATAAAATTAATTGCGATCTCATCATTAGCGTGAGAAGGTTGCTTATCAAACTGTAAAATAAATTTTAAAAAATTAAGATTTCTGCTCATCTGTCGGATAAACATAATACAATAATATCCACAAGCAGACGTTCCAACAGGTTGGAGTTGATTTGACGAATAATATACTTTTGTAAATTTTTTTTTCATATACTTTTTTATTACATCGCTTGGAGGAAGTCCAAACGAGTCAAAATAATTATTATTATAAACTGCTACCCAATGCGTACCAGATCCGTCATTAAAATCTTGTATATTAATAACACATGAACTTACAGCAGATGGTGATTTTATTGCTGAGAGCTCATCTTTAGAATAAACTCCGTGAAATCCAGGAACCGCTTTTAACTTATCAATGATATCAAAATTACTCAACGGGGTCGACGAGTTCCTGGTAATGTTAGACCACGTCCGATTCCTAAAAGATTTGGCAGCAGACTTCCCGCTAGTCCCGCCAAAAGTGGAGCGAATGGAATAATTCCTCCTTGTTTTGTTTGATTGCATATGCATTTGCACTTTGGTGTTGGTGATTTTGTTTTTATTACTTTCTTTTTTTTTGTTGTTGGTGATTTCTTTTTCTTTTGTGGCATTATAATATATTATTTACATAAAATTTACAATTTTTTTATTCCACTTCCACGAATGATACCATTACCTTCGACTGCTTTCTTCGTTGCGCCAGATATTGCTCCAGACGCTGCTGCTAGTCCTAATGTTCCCAACACCGGCAAAAGTTTAGGTATTATTGTACTAGTTAATACTGATAATGCCGGACCAAGAAAACCACCTTCTTTTGCCATTGCTGTCATTTGTGCAGCACTCAAATTTAAAACAAAAGTTTTTTTACGATCATACTTTTTTACTTGATTTTTTGTTAGCATTAATTTTGTTAAAACACCATCAGAAATATTAGGATTGATTTTTAATGATACCTGTTCTCGCTTTGCAGTAGCAGCTACTAATTTTTTAACTTGGCCATCAGTCAAATACACTTCTTTTACAATATACTTTGCCATTTTATATAACAACTGTAGATTAAACTTGAACTGTCATTTTACCTCCAATAGAATCTACCGTGATAAATCTATCACTAATCACTAATGCGTATACGTATAACGGCGCTACTGGAACCGCCCCAAGTGTCCAGGTAATTTCAATATCCGCTGTGCTGTCTACAGCTCGCTCGTTATGTTTACTAACATCAAAATGAAATATAGGATAAAGCGTACGAAATTCTTCTACTGATATTTGAGTTCCATCTTCAACATCTTGATATTTTTGTATTGCGTCAAGCAGGTACATGTACGGTCAAGAAATATTTTTATTAACATCATCAGCAAAATTACACTCGATAGCTCGTTCTGGATATTGCTTTGAATTTAATCTAGCGTATATTCGTCTGACATCAGAGTGATCAAATACTGCATTATTTTGTTGTTGGTTACCTCGTCGAGCTTGTTGTTGAAATACGACAAAGATATTTCTCGGCAGTTGTTCGCTTGATGTTGTTGTGACCCTCCACGTGTAGTCAGTAGTATTTGGAACCGCTGTCTGATATACCTTATGCTGCTTAAAGTAAATTCTGTTTGTATGCTTATCAAGCGTGTTATTTAGTTCTGACATTTTAGTGATTGATGGTGTTATACGTGGCATCCACAAAGAAAGTTTGTTTATGATAAACTGTACATCAACCCCTCCAGATCTAAACAAGCAATCGTTTTGGTCTGCTCGATCTAAAATAAGAGTATGTTTTACTCCGCGAAATACTTTATCATAATCGCGACAAAAGCCGAAAATCATACTTAGCGGAAGCATCATTGTAATTTGACGTGATCCTGCTGCAAGTTTTCTTCGCCTAGCAAAGCCTTCGTTATAGCGTGGATTTCTCACATCAAGTGTGTTAAGAAGTAAATTTAACATCGCAGTACCGTCTGCAGCTACAGCTGGTGGTGTTATATTTAGATTATTAAAAGCTGCTGTAAGAGAAACTCTTGTAGCGTTTGCATTAGCATCTGCAGCAGGTGCGACAATATCTAGTGCAGCAGCATTAGCAATGAGAAAATTTCTCACAATTACAGTATTTTCATCAGCATTAGCTCCATGTACTATAGCGCCTCTCTTTAAAAATTCTGTTGATTCAGCTATACCCCGTCCAGTATCTTTAAACCACATCATATTAGTTGCAGTTGATCTCGAGTAATCGTCGGAAAACGAAATAATATTTAAAATTGTACTTGCAACTTGTAGGTGACTCGAAATATCTTCTACAGTTTGATTGGCCAGTTGATATCTAGCACTTTTGAATAAACTCCAACCGTTATTTATAAGAGCTACTTCTGCTCCAACTGCAAATGCAGCAGGTGGATTGGCTACTGTCATAATCTGACCACGAACTTCTAACATAGCCTTATGTGGCAGTAGAAATACATCTTCGTCTCTGGTGTTAAAGGTTCTAATACCAGTTTTATTTGGTTCGTTAGAATTTTCATCAAGGTACTCAACAAACTCGAATTCTGTCACATCGTTGTCGATGTCATAAGTTTCTGTTAACTCGAGATAATTTTTAGTAGACATTTTATTTTATTAGATTATATAAAATTTTATTGCGGCACTGTTACTTTAGATATTAATTTTTGTATGATCTGCTCGCCCTTTGGTGATAATAATTTTTTTGTTGTTGTTATCATAGCTTTTTGAGTTTCTTTTGTTGGAGCGATTTCTGAGATAGCTTGTTTTATTTCAGATGCAGTCGGTGGATCTCCTTTTATTTTATTAGCTATTTTTTGTCCCACCGCAGTCCCAGCGGCAGATGCAGCCCCAGTTGCAAAAGCTTTACCCGCGTCAATAGCAATTGGTGCAACTTTACGCGCTAGTCCTGGAATATTTTTAATAACTTTAGTGAATATATTTCCAAAAAATCCTCCTACTATTTTTCTTCGATAAACTTTTTTTCTTTGTTTCATTATATTTGATGTTGCATAATTTTTACTTTTGCTCGCGTAGATGTAAATAATAAGTTACAATTTCATTACTAACATGTAACTGTTTTCCTGATTGATCTGTCAACTGCATCCTTATACTTGTTATTTGATCTTCAACGTTTAAAGGATAATAGATAATATGTCGTGGAGTTATTTGCATGAGAGAACCTGGCGGGACTTCTGGTGAGAAACTGTAAATCGTTTGACCTTTGCTACCTTTTGATGTATAAGAGCCAGAAGCAGTAGAGCAATTTACTAATATTGTATTTACTTCTGTTATATTTGATGGCAGTTCACTGTCATATGTAATAGGCTGATCAAGTGCAGTGTAAGATTTTTCAGTAAATCCTAACAGTTGTGCAATACTTCTTTCTCTTGGTTCAAGATTGATTGCTATATTTTTCAAAGTTATCCTAGTTCGCAATGTGTTATAATTTGCTGCTAATTCAAAATTATCAGCCACACCGTCAGCTTTTGTTATGAGCTCTTTGATCGTCTTGTTTAGATCTTCAATATTATAAGCTCCTTGCGGAATTTTTATTTTTTTTGTTGTAGATATTGTAGGTGTTGTAATCATAGTAAAATACATTTCATCGTTAACATCATTTTTCACGTTAGGTATAGCATTCCAGCAAGTACAAGAAATTAATCCAATTTCATATTGTTTTGTAGGATCTAGTTCTATAGGTGGAATATAATTTACTGAAAAATTTGCGCTATCTTCTGTAGACTCGCTAGAGTTTAGTAATAATGTTGTTTGCATTCCTTTAATATTATATCATTTTACAAAATTAAGTCGCCGCGATTAAGTCGCGGTGTAAAGTTTCATATTCGTTAGATGTTAATAATTCACTCGATCTTAGATGATCAAGTATGTCAATGATTTCATTATCAAGTTCAACACTAACATTCCCAGCTTCCTTTGATGATATTAATAACATTAATCTACCTATCATTTCAGTAGTTGAAGTAAATACTTTTACACCAGTTCCTGTTTTTTCTTTTCTATATTTTTCTACACGAGATTTATCGAGTTTATCAAATTTTCTTTTAAAACTCCACCCTTTACCAAAAGGTTTTGCTCTGCTATTTTCTGCTGTTTTTTTAAACGTGAGAGCAATGACACCCTTTCTCATTCTTTCATAAAGTGGAATCATATTATTAATCTCTGTAACCGTGTTTAATTCATCTTTAGCAGCAGCTCCGTCATTAAATATTACATTAAATTTATCGATTAATGCTTGATATTCTGCATCAGTCCACTTGCTTATATCATCAATACCCCTTATATTTTCTTTGTTTAAAAAATCATCATATTCACTACCTTTTATCTCATCATTTGCTTTTTTTGTAAAATGAAGTCTTTGATCTCCAACCTCCATAAACCTTACAGTAAGATCACCGACTCTTTGTTGCTCCTCTCTGATATCTTTTATGTCTCCTGATAAATTTGTTATAATATTTGTTATTCCTTGCGTTGTTAACTCTGCTAATCTTCGCTCAAGTTCCAGCGGATTGTTTATCAATCGATCTGTTTCTGCTTGTCTAGCCGCAGGATCAGCTATATTTGCTGTAAGTGCCTCAATCAGTTTTCTCTTTTCTTCATCAGATCTAGTAACAAGTTTTGCAGCAGCTGCTTCCTGTTGTTCTCTAACAATTCCAACCAAACCTTTTTCCTGTAGTTGCTTAAGTTCTTCTTCTGACAGTGGTTTAGTTTCAGGTTGTTTACCTAATAATGCTTCAGTAACCGGCTTGAAAATTGTAGCTGTTGTTTCTGTAGCAGTTACTTGCCCACGTCGCGCTTCTTGTACTTTTTGCTTAAGTGATGCCTGAGATTGAGCAAGTTTTTTTAGATCTTCTATGTGTTGTCTGTATCTTGCTCGTTTGTCCATTATTATAATTATAAATTTTATAAAATTGAAACGCTTTATTGTAAGTAAGTGTTAATACAACAGCGAAACATTTTAGTTGGATCATTTGTAAGTTTATCAAACAAGAAAAAGTTGTATTTATCTTTTGTAGCATTACGGTAAAGTTCAATAAACTTATCTTTTGTCACGCCACCGCATTGCTCGCTTGCAATATTTCTAACGTCAACATTATCCAATCCTGGAAATAAAATAAAACAACCCGTATTTCGCCTAATAAACCTGTCAACATTATAAAATCCTTGAGCGAGATAAACGGAATTACACTGTTTGTTACGGGACAGTGAAAAATATGATCTTATTTTGTTCATCTCCATGTTGTTTAGCGGAATATCATCAAAAACTACTATCTTATGTTCATCTGCATCAAGTTGATTAACTGGAATAAGATCTTCTGGCTGCCTAATTATAAAAAAATCTTCACCAGCTTTAAGATCATCACGAAGCTTGTTATTATACTCACTTAATAACTCATACTTATCTTGCTGTGGATTGATTGTGTAGATATAAACTCTATCGTAGTTAAAATTATCACCAAGAAGCAAGTTCATAAGCAAATTTGTTTTCCCCGATCCAGTTCGCCCAACAATAAGATAATGACAATCAGGAAGTTCATTGTTATGTTTATGCTTCACTAGTCTCTCTGTATCAAAGTTTAGTATCGACGATTTTGCCATTTTGTATAATATTAAACTAGTGTTGATAATTTTATCTAGGATAGTAAATAATGAGCTACTATACAAAATTTGGAACACTATTAGAAGATTTATCCACAAAACGTTTTAAAGGTGACTTATCCAAATATGCAACTCTTGATCGGCTCAAAAATGAAATCAATAATTTACTAAATCTTACCAGCGTAGATCCAGATGAAGTTGTCATTTTCCAAGACAAAGAAGGACGATTAAAGACGAGTAATGTAAAACTGTCAGATGTAGTTGTACGAAATACTGCTGCGATTGCTAATAATATCGTTACTTTTAACAATCTAGGTAATATACAAGATTCTGGTAGGTCAGTTAATGATTTTGTTAAAAAAGATGGTGATGTATTTAGTGGGAATATTGTTATGAAACAAAATAAGATTACAGATCTTGGAAACCCAACTGAGGATGGGGATGCTGTCACTAAAAAATATGTCAATGATTGGGACGCTTCAATTACTAATGAAATCACAGCGCTCAAAACTGATTTTACCAGTCACGTGAACACATTTTTAAGTTTTCGCAGAAGCATAAACAAAATTAGAGATGAATTTTTTGGAAGTCCATCAAATGTTGGCATTACACTCGCTAATATCAACAAAAAATTTAATGATATTAACACAGAACTCAATGATATTATTAGTGGAATTCCGAATATTGTTGAGAAAACGAGCATGGTTAAAATTCCTCACAAACAGATTAAAAATATTGTGTATACTGTTGATACTGGTTATACTGGGTGGACACCAAAAAATAATTCTATCAAATATATTGCAGAAGTTACCGGTGTGTATAGATTGTCAGTGCTTAGCAGTGCAAAGTTTAAAATATCTACCAAATATCTATTTCGTCATCCAAATGATGACTCATCTGGAGTATTATCTGTAATAATAAACAAAAATTCTGAAGAAGAATTTGTACTTGAACCAGTTGATAAAACTTTACAATTAGCAATTTTTCTCTGGTGTTTGGAATTTATAGCTGAACAACCAGCTCTTATTATGGATTAACCAAACATAGGACTATGTGAACTAATATTATAATGAAAAGAAGTATAGTTGATTTCAATCATATTTCAAAAGATATTCCAAAACAAGATGTAGACGCATTAATACAATATTATAAATATTATCATAGAAAACTTTGGTGTGTGAAAAAATGTTACAAATACTACAACAAGATCCTTCGAGTAATATCTTATCTACCCTTGTTAATGACTAGTTCTGGTATAATTTCAAGTGGGGTATCATTAAATCCATTTTTGTTAATCATATCCGCTATTGGTGTTTCACTTACAGCGGCGTGTAAAAAAGTAGAACCAAGACTTTTGATAAAGAAGCACGGTTGTTTAACATCAATTAAAACTTACAAGAAACTACTTGATCACATCCGGTCTTACCTACGAGGAGTTAAATATAATATGGATGATTTATTACGTGAATTTCGTATTATTGACAATATGTTAACAGACATTCTACCAATGAGGGTTAGCAAGTATGAAAAAAAATATCATAAAAAATATGAGTAACATAAAATTTTATCTAAACTTAAGATATAATAACACTAAAATAATATCATTTTCATTCTAATGCTAGTTTAATTTCCACCTTGTTAACTGAAACGTTCTAACACACAGTTTAATTTTCATCCTGTTATCTTGTGGTAAAACCCGTTTGCCGTCTTTAGAATAATTGTATTCCACACATGCGATGTTCTAACAAATTAGTCACCTCTGTGTAAAGAGTTTATCGCATTCCAACACCTGTTGTTTTGTTTGGTTACAAAATACCTGTTTACAGGTAGTAGTAGGGGGAAAAAAAAGAGGTGGGGGAGGGTGAGTCAAAACCCTGTTTTATTTTGAAAAAAAAGGGGGTGGGGTGGGGGATAATTTAGGACTATAATTTATACTTGTTTGGAGGGTAAAAAAACAAAGTGAGTTGAAAACCTGGTTTTCTTCTAGGGTGAGTTGAAAACCTGGTTTATTTTGGAAGAAAAGGGGGTGGGGTGGGGGATAATTTATACTTGTTTGGAGGGTAAAAAAACAAAGTGAGTTGAAAACCTGGTTTTCCTATACTACTTGTTATTCCTGACCTAAAGAAAAACTTTTTGCAAACTTTCTATATGTGCTGTTTTCATTTAAGGTGGCGCTCACCAGTTATTATGTACTTTTGAGAGAGTGATTTATGTAAGGTGAAGTTGTTTGCATTTTAAACATGCACAGTGCAAAAAATGTTGGCATACCTATATACTACTTTCATGTAATGTGGATGAAATTTCTTTGGATATTGTACTTTTGGAAATTTTAAATGATCTTGGGACACTGCTAACTAAAATGACTGCTCCCTTTTGCTCCAAAAATCAACCTAAATTTGTCTAAAGTACACTATTCTTGGCAGCTATTAAAATATGGAAAATGAATTTTGCCAAACTAGATAATACCAGCTTCTAAAAGTGCAATGACTGAATTACCAAATACATACAATGTAAAAAAAGTTATCGGCTCTTTTTTTTACAATTTACCTCTGAAGTTCGAGAAGTGAAAATGAGCAAGTAGAGCTAGCACGTTTTTGAAAGATGCACATCTGGAGTAAGGCCAAGCTGTATATTCTCTAACCCATATTACACCCATCAATCATACATCAAAATAAAGGGAATTAAAGGTTCTTTGAACAACACCTAAGATATACAAAGTCTCTTTTAAATAACCAGTATAACTAGTGAGGCAACCCGGGGAAACTCTTTTTCTTTAAAATTTTAACCCTATGCTAAATACGAAACTGTAGAGCGCCACCTTAAGGTGGCGCTCACCAGTTATTATGTACTTTTGAGAGAGTGATGTATGTAAGGTGAAGTTGTTTGCATTTTAAACATGCACAGTGCAAAAAATGTTGGCATACCTATATACTACTTTCATGTAATGTGGATGAAATTTCTTTGGATATTGTACTTTTGGAAATTTTAAATGATCTTGGGACACTGCTAACTAAAATGACTGCTCCCTTTTGCTCCAAAAATCAACCTAAATTTGTCTAAAGTACACTATTCTTGGCAGCTATTAAAATATGGAAAATGAATTTTGCCAAACTAGATAATACCAGCTTCTAAAAGTGCAATGACTGAATTACCAAATACATACAATGTAAAAAAAGTTATCGGCTCTTTTTTTTACAATTTACCTCTGAAGTTCGAGAAGTGAAAATGAGCAAGTAGAGCTAGCACGTTTTTGAAAGATGCACATCTGGAGTAAGGCCAAGCTGTATATTCTCTAACCCATATTACACCCATCAATCATACATCAAAATAAAGGGAATTAAAGGTTCTTTGAACAACACCTAAGATATACAAAGTCTCTTTTAAATAACCAGTATAACTAGTGAGGCAACCCGGGGAAACTCTTTTTCTTTAAAATTTTAACCCTATGCTAAATACGAAACTGTAGAGCGCCACCTAATGTCTGCACCAGATACAATATATAAAAATTGAAATTACAGTAATCAAATCATTGTATTTTTAGCACACACACACACACACACACACGCGCGCGCGCGCGCGCGCGTTTCTCCCACCCTACAACAAAGTATGAATATTACAGAAAAGAAAACGAAAGAAAAATAAAATAACCACTATCAGTATTAAATTAACGAAACTTAATGGAAATCCAATTGTAACATGTTATAGAAGTAAGTAGAATTCGTGTTTCAGCTTTTGTTCCGGTATTATCTTTTTGGGGGTTTATTTTTGTTTCTTCTGGCTTTTTTTAATTTGGTTTAGTAATTAGTCGGTCTCGTGATGGTGTCATTCGGACTAACTCTGCTATTGCTGAAAAACAAAAGTATGCTTGAGCCACGATTAATAGGATTGACATGGGATGTCATCCCTATGCCAACCAGTTGAGAGGACACGTTTCTATGTTATGATTAACAACATGGTTCCTAACATCTGGTAACAATACTCTCCTTATTTTCATAATTTCCCAAGGTCAATCAAATATAAGTCTTGATGAAAATTTATAATAAATAAATTTTCGTTAAATGTTTCGTCACGTTTGTTTTTTTCAAAACGTACAATTGCCTATGCTTACTGGAGCACATTCGTTTTGAATGGTTCATTTTCAGAGGCGAGTCGTACTGTATGTAGTCTACAATCTCGTGAAGACTAATCTGAAACAAACGGATTTTTAAAAACGAATGGAAATTGTGAAATTGACAGTTTTCGGATATACGTTAGGCACTGACAAATTAGTACAGTTCTATGGCAGTAATTACTGATCTGTTTAAGTGTTTGATCTAAACAGACAAAATTTGCAACTTAAGCAATTTTTTCATAAACTGGAGGCCATAATAGATCTCGGAGCAAACAAAATTGTAACAAATCTGCCACCTACTCTTCTGAAGAAAAGGTCGCCAATTCGCCTGTGACACTTTCCACAAACGGCTCTTTAACACATTCATCCGAGTTGCTGAGCCAAGCATCAGAGAGGGTGAACCCTACAAAATTTTCCTCGAATCCTTAAAGAAAAAAGGTTCCAGGAGAAGCTGAAAAAGGTCAACAACGCTAAACCAAAGTCTCTAATTGAGTATATTTCCCTAAGGTTAAGTTCTTAACCGTATAATAAAATCGTTTAGGTTATCTCATTTTTGTTATACTATTGTTGACGTATTTTTCCTGAGTTTGTCAGGTGATTTTGTTTACTCGTAAAGCGACTCAATTGTTGCCCTTCACCCTCTCTGCTGCTACGAATTAACAGATAGTATAAATATTATCAATAATGAGTATTGGAGAAACACACTTGGCTAAATTAGCTCGAGAGCGACTAGAGGCAATAAAAAAAAATCTACTTATTCGTGATTCTGTTAAGCAACAACTACAATCGCGTCAAGAATCTCAAGTTGATTTGAGGAGGGTACCAAATTATTTAAACCGATTGTAGAATCAACGAAAATAATTGTTACAACAACCGAAGCAACACAACAAGCTCTTGCAACATTGCCTGCCGATATTGCTCGTATTCAAGCAGCTCAGCCACTACCATAACCACCACCCGTTCAACCTTTTCGACCACCAAAAACCCGAATTTAGATAATTGATAAATTTACGCCTGAAGCTATTACTACTATCAAAGAACCAAATAAATTATTTAATATTGCCGCGTTTGGATAGTATGAAAGAGAAAATTATGTAAAACCAGAATATGTCAAATCTCTAGACTCTGCAAATTGGATCAAGGATGTATATCGCATCGCTACTAATACTCCAGAAATCAGATCTAATGAAGAATATAGAGCTTATAACAGATTTGGTGAAGATGTAAATGAATATGTAAAAACGATTGAACAAAGTGCACAATTATCACAATTTAAACCATGATCATCTGGGAGACAACTACCACGACTACAACCACTACTACCACAACAATAACAACAAGAGATACAACAACGAGAACAGCGACAAAAAGAACCAAAATCATTTGAGCAATCATTTCGTGATTATCCCGTATCACCAAAAACCCCATCAAAACCAATTAAAAAAATCACCACCGAAACTAAGTGAAGAAGAAGAAATATTTCAAGACCCTTCTGGTGCAACTGGAAGTGGCCTAGGGAGTGGTCTTATAACTTGTCCCAATAATGTTCTCGCTGATGTTGATCGATTAAAAATTACCATCGGAGGAAAACGAGCTGGTAATAATTCATCAGAAATCATCAATGAAGCAGCTGATATTTGTAAATCATTATTTAGTGGCGGTATTATGGACATTGATGTGTATCGATCACTCATTAATGAAATCGTCGATGACTACAGCAGTGACTAAGTCACAGTGATTAGATACAAATGATCGTGCATAGTGTTTAATGTGGACCTTCCATGGTCAGGGTAATAAACTCTCGATTACCGGTATACAAAGCAACCTACGGAGATAGACTGGACGATGTTGTTCAGGGTCTGTTTAGAAGAATTGCCCCAAAAGCAATACCGATTGGAAAGCAGTTAGGAATTGAAGCTATTGGTGTTGTTTGTGAAAAAGTTATAAGCACTGTTGGTAATATTGCTAGCAAAGCATTCTCAGCGATTAAAGATAGTCTAACGCGATTAATACGCAGACCACAAGCCGTCCATCTA
>JAEAOA010001190.1:0-18225 GCA_016746295.1 Potamilus streckersoni
AAGATCATAATATCATGCAGAGGCACAAGCGACTAGCCTTTTCATAAAGACTCTGACCTATTCTGCATAGGGTCAGAAATAAAATTCTCCACTTTAGATTTCATGGTGAAAGCTTCTTGGATTAACTAAAGAGTTTCCAAATATGCTAAAATAGCCACCACAGACTTCAAAAATTTCAAAGCAAGGAAAAAGTTTAACAATTCGTACTCCTAACAAACAACATCAATTCTTGTTTCGACTCTATCATCTTAAAGTAAGTAACACCAAAGAGTGAAAAGAACATGTTATGTAGAAAATTTAAAATATTATATATAATATATATTATATATATATATATAGTATATATTATATATATATATATATATATCAGCAGAAACTATTTTGGCAATGAAAAAATTGCCAAAATAGAAACGAAAGATATACCATTAGTAATCAACATTAAGTCTCAAGTTAGGGAGTATAACTGAAACAGAGACAAATTGTATTTATACATAATGTATATAAGCCTTTGTTTACAAAACTAAAATAGAAAATTAAGAATTGATAACAAATGTAGACCATGCATATTGACGAGATATAATTTTAAACCTTAAAGATATCTTTCATTTGCAGAAAGCACAACAATAAAGAAGATATGGTGTTTTGAAATATTCTTAAATAATTGATAAAAAAGAATTCTAGAATAGAATAACCAAAACGAATTAGATGCTAATGACAGGCCGCTTTGATTCATATTGCCACGTTGCGCAAATTGAGTAATGGGAATACGTCCCATTTACCTAATCATAACAAATTTAGAAATACGGTTATCATAAATTTGAATGAGTGTGTATTTCACCTTGGCAACATTCAAGGATATACAAAAATTTAAAACGAAATGAAACATTTGATAGAATTGACCTAGTAGAAATAGTCGTCAAAGCGGCTCAGTCAGTCGTAGCGAAGTAGGAAACGAATCACTCAGGCAATAGAGTTCTCCGTATGCATTTGATCTCCTAGGATTCGAAATAGGTAAAACTGATATTGAGTTCTGAAATTTTATTGAAATTTTACAAACCTAGCTTGGACAAATATACAAAATGGATGCTTCACTCCATTTAACATTTAAATATAGAAATAGATATTAATTGCTCTTTGGGATTTCATTAAAAGATTTGATAGAATGTAATAAGAAAAAAATACGCGTATACCTCTGGAAAGTACAGATGACAAATTTTTCTTTCATGAGGTACAGAGTATATCAAATATAATCAGCTTTGTAGACAGCTGAGGAGCCCTACAAAAATATAGAGCTGGATTAAAATGGGTTGACGTACAAATGGACAAGAGAGTTCCTAGACATTTCAAAGATCTAACAACGTTCATTTAAAAAAGGGGTAATAGCGGTTTAAAGCACTTTCCTTTAGGGGTCACTAGCATCTCACCTCCGTCTGCGAGGGTTCGAATCTCGGGCTTAACCAATGTGGGTATGTGAGAAACGCTTGCTAAGTTTTAGTTATAATGGTTGCCATATTTTGGCTATCGTATGCTGAAAACTGGTAATAAACACATAAAAATATGAAACGATAACCAATAGTAGTATTAGAAAACCAGGTTTTCAACTCACTTTGTTTTTTTACCCTCCAAACAAGTATAAATTATAGTCCTAAATTATCCCCCACCCCCACCCCTTTTTTTTCCAAAATAAAACAGGGTTTTGATTCACCCTCCCCCACCTCTTTTTTCCCCCTACTACTACCTGTAAACAGGTATTTTGTAACCAAACAAAACAACAGGTGTTGGAATGCGATAAGCTCTTTACACAGAGGTGACTAATTTGTTAGAAC
This sequence comes from Potamilus streckersoni, assembly GCA_016746295.1. Taxonomy (NCBI): domain Eukaryota; kingdom Metazoa; phylum Mollusca; class Bivalvia; order Unionida; family Unionidae; genus Potamilus; species Potamilus streckersoni. Next base: position 1,827 of record JAEAOA010001190.1, read on the forward strand.
AGCGCATGTGTGGAATACAATTATTCTAAAGATGGCAAACGGGTTTTTACCACAAGATAACAGATGAAAATTAAAACTGTGGTGTTAGAACGTTTCAGTTAACAGGTGGAAATTAAACTAGCATTAGAATGAAAATGATATTATTTTAGTTATAATATATCTTGATATTTTTTTCATACTTGCTAACCCTCATTGGTACCAGGTCTGTTACCATATTGTCAATAATACGAAATTCACGGTAATAAAATCATCCATATATATTTAACTCCTCGTAGGTAAGACCGGATGTGATCAAGTAGTTTCTTGTAAGTTTTAATTGATGTTAAACAACCGTGCTTCTTTATCAAAAGTCTTGGTTCTACTTTTTTACACGCCGCTGTAAGTGAAACACCAATAGCGGATATGATTAACAAAAAAGGATTTAACGATATCCCACTTGAAATTATACCAGAACTAGTCATTAACAAGGGTAGATAAGATATTACTCGAAGGATCTTGTTGTAGTATTTGTAACATTTTTTCACACACCAAAGTTTTCTATGATAATATTTATAATATTGTATTAATGCGTCTACATCTTGTTTTGGAATATCTTTTGAAATATGATTGAAATCAACTATACTTCTTTTCATTATAATATTAGTTCACATAGTCCTATGTTGGCTATAAATTCCAACCACCAGTGAAAAATTGCTAATTGTAAAGTTTATCAACTGGTTCAAGTACTAATTCTTCTCAAAATTTTGTTTATTATTACAGATAATACTCCAGATGAGTCAGCATTTGATGACGAAATAGATATTTGGTAGATATTTTAAACTTTGCACTGCTAAGCACTGACAATCGATACACACCGTAACTTCTGCAATATATTTGATAGAATTATTTTTTGGTGTCCACCCAGGTATAACCAGTATCAACATATACACAATATTTTTAATCTGTTTGTGAGGAATTTTAACCATACTCGTTTTCTCAACAATATTCGGAATTCCACTAATAATATCATTGAGTTCTGTGTTAATATCATTAAATTTTTGTTGATATTAGCGATGTAATGCCAACATTTGATGGACTTCCAAAAAATTCATCTCTAATTTTGTTTATGCTTCTGCGGAAAACTTAAAAAGTGTTTTCACGTGACTGGTAAAATCAGTTTTGCGGTCCCAATCATTGACATATTATTAGTGACAGCATCCCCATCCTCAGTTGGGTTTCCAAGATCTGTAATCTTATTTTGTTTCATAACAATATTCCCACTAAATACATCACCATCTTTTTTAACAAAATCATTACTGACCTACCAGAATCTTGTATATTACCTAGATTGTTAAAAGTAACGATATTATTAGCAATCGCAGCAGTATTTCGTACAACTACATCTGACAGTTTTACATTACTCGTCTTTAATCGTCCTCTTTGTCTTGGAAAATGACAACTTCATCTGGATCTACGCTGGTAAGATTTAGTAAATTATTGATTTCATTTTTGAGCCGATCAAGAGTTGCATATTTGGATAAGTCACCTTTAAAACGTTTGTGGATAAATCTTCTAATAGTGTTCCAAATTTTGTATAGTAGCTCATTATTTACTATCCTAGATAAAATTATCACACTAGTTTAATATTATACAAAATGGCAAAATCGTCGATACTAAACTTTCATAACAAGGAAATTCCTGTTGTCATTATCTATTGTTGGGCGAACTGGATCGGTGAAAACAAATTGCTTATGAACTTGCTTCTTGGTGATAATTTAACTACGATAGAGTTTATATTTACACAATCAATCCACAGCAAGATAAGTATGAGTTATTAAGTGAGTATAATAACAAGCTTCGTGATGATCTTAAAGCTGGTGAAGATTTTTTTATAATTAGGCAGCCAGAAGATCTTATTCCAGTTAATCAACTTGATGCAGATGAACATAAGATAGTAGTTTTTTGATGATATTCCGCTAAACAACATGGAGATGAACAAAATAAGATCATATTTTTCACTATCCCGTAACAAACAGTGTAATTCCGTTTATCTCGCTCAAGGATTTTATAATGTTGACAGGTTTATTAGGCGAAATACGGGTTGTTTTATTTTTATTTCCAGGATTGGATAATGTTGACGTTAGAAATAATGCAAGCGAGCATGCGGTGGCGTGACAAAAGTAAATACAACTTTTTCTTGTTTGATAAACTTACAAATGATCCAACTAAAATGTTTCGCTGTTGTATTAACAGTTACTTACAGTAAAGCGTTTCAATTTTATAAAATTTATAATTATAATAATGGACAAACGAGCAAGATACAGACAACACATAGAAGACCTAAAAAAACTTGCTCAATCTCAGGCATCACTTAAGCAAAAAGTACAAGAAGCACGACGTGGGCAAGTAACTGCTACAGAAACAACAGCTACAATTTTCAAGCCGGTTACTGAAGCATTAGTCGCAAACCAACCTGAAACTAAACCACTGTCAGAAGAAGAACTTAAGCAACTACAGGAAAAAGGTTTGGTTGAATTGTTTAGAGAACAACAGGAAGCAGCTGCTGCAAAACTTGTTTACTAGATCTGATGAAGAAAAGAAAAACTAACTGAGGCACTTACAGCAAATATAGCTGATCCTGCGGCTAGACAAGCAGAAACAGATCGATTGATAAACAATAGCAGAGTTAACAACGCAAGGAATAACAAATATTATAACAAGTTTATCAGGAGACATAAAAGATATCAGAGAGGAGCAACTAAGAGTCGGTGAGCTTACTGTAAAAATTTATGGAAGTTGGAGATCAAAGATTTTATTTTACAAAAAAGAGCAAATGATGAGATAAAAGGTAGTGAATATGATGATTTTTTAAACAAAGAAAATATAAGGGGTATTGATGATATAAGCAAGTGGACTGATGCAGAATTCAAGCATTAATCGATAAATTAGATGTAATATTTAATGACGGAGCTGCTGCTAAAGATGAATTAAACACGGTTACAGAGATTGATAATATGATTCCACTTTATGAAAGAATGAGAAAGGGTGTCATTGCTCTCACGTTTAAAAAAACAGCAGAAAATAGTAGAGCAAAACCTTTTGGTAAAGGGTGGAGTTTTAAAAGAAAATTTGATAAACTCGATACTACTGAAATGATAGGTAGATTAATGTTATTAATATCATCAAAGGAAGCTGGGAATGTTAGTGTTGAACTTGATATGAAATCATTGACATACTTGATCATCTAAGATCGAGTGAATTATTAACATCTGACGAATATGAAATTTTACACCGCGACTTAATCCGGCGACTTAATTTGTAAAATGATATAATATTAAAGGAATGCAAACAACATTATACTAAACTCTAGCGAGTCTACAGAAGATAGCGCAAATTTTCAGTAAATTATATTCACCTATAGAACTAGATCCGCAAAACAATATGAAATTGGATTATTTCTTGGTACTTGCTGGAATGCTATACCTAACGTGAAAATGATGTTAACGATGAAATGTATTTTACTATGATTACAACATCTCCAATATCTACAACAAAAAAAATAAAAATTCCGCAAGGAGCTTATAATATTGAAGATCTAAACAAGACGATCAAAGAGCTCATAACAAAAGCTAACGGTGTGGCCACATGCGAACTAGGATAACTTTGAAAAATATAGCAATCAATCTTGAACCAAGAGAAAGAAGTATTGCACAACTGTTAGGTTTTACTGAAAAAACTTACACTGCACTTGATCAGCCTAGTACATATGACAGTGAACTGCCATCAAATATAACAGAAGTAATACAATATTAGTAAATTGCTCTACTGCTTCTGGCTCTTATACATCAAAAGGTAGCAAAGGTCAAACGATTTACAGTTTCTCACCCGAAGTCCCGCCAGGTTTCTCTCATGCAAATAACTCCACGACATATTATATATTATCCTTTAAACGTGGAAGTTCAAATATCAGTATAGGATCAGTTGACAGATCAATCAGGAAAACAGTTACATGTTAGTAATGAAGTTGTAACTTATTATTTACATCTACGCGAGCAAAAGTAAAAATTATGAACATCAAATATAATGAAACAAAGAAAAAAAGTTTATCGAAGAAAAATAGTAGGAGGATTTTTTGGAAATATTTGCACCAATTGCTATTGACGCGGGTAAAGCTTTTGCAACTGGGGCTGCATCTGCCGCTGGGACTGCAGTGGGACAAAAATAGCTAATAAAATAAAAGGAGATCCACCGACTGCATCTGAAATAAAACAAGCTATCTCAGAAATCGCTCCAACAAAAGAAACTCAAAAAGCTATGATAAACAACAAGCAAAAAAATTATTATCACCAAGAGGGCGAGCAGATCATACAAAAATTAATATCTAAAGTAACAATGCCGCAATAAAATTTTATATAATCTAATAAAATGTCTACTAAAAAATTATCTCGAGTTAACAGAAACTTATGACATCGACAACGATGTGACAGAATTCGAGTTTGTTGAGTACCTTGATGAAAATTCTAACGAACCAAATAAAACTGGTATTAGAACCTTTAACACCAGAGACGAGAGATGTATTTCTACTGCCACATAAGGCTATGTTAAGTTCGTGGTCAGATTATGACAGTAGCCAATCCACCTGCGCATTTCTTGGGAGCGGTGCTCTTAAAAAAACGGTGTTTTTATTCAAAGTGCTAATATCAACGGGCAAATCAAACTGAAAGATATTTCGAGTCACCTCAATTGCTACAATTTTAAAATTATTTCTTTTTCCCCCGACATACTCGAGAAAACTGCAACATATATGTGGTTTAAAATACGGACGGGAAAGCGAACAACAGAATTTTAAAGAGAGGGCTATAGTACCGGAGCTGATGCTAGCAAAGCGAAATTTGTAAATTTTCTCATTGCTAACAACGCGCGGGTATTTTTGCCCCAGGCAGCTGCTAATGAGACCTACAAATTTCTTTTACGCATTTTTAAAAATTAAAATAACACCACCACTGCACTGCGACGTACTGCGATGTTAAATTTATTTCTAAACACTTGATTGAGAAACCCACGCTATAACAAAGGGTTTTTGCTGGCGAAAAAAACTTGCGCAGATCACGTCAAATACAATAGCTTCCGCTAAGCATTTCGCGAGTAAAACATACTCTTATTTTAGATCGAGCAGACCAAAACGATTGCTTGTTTAGATCTGGAGGGGGCTGATGTACAGTTTATCATAAACAAACTTTCTTTGTGGATGCCGACCTATAACACCATCAATCACTAAAATGTCAGAACTAAATAACACGCTTGATAAGCATACAACAGACTTTACTTTAAGCAGCAGAAGGTATATCAGACAGCGGTGCCAAATACTACTGACTACACGTGGAGGGTCACAACAACATCAAGCGAACAACTGCCGAGAAATATCTTTGTCGTATTTCAACAACAAGCTCGACGAGGTAACCAACAACAAAATAATGCAGTATTTGATCACTCTGATGTCAGACGAATATACGCTAGATTAAATTCAAAGCAATATCCAGAACGAGCTATCGAGTGTAATTTTGCTGATGATGCTATAAAAATTTTTTCTCGACCGTACATGTACCTGCTTGACGCAATACAAAAATATCAAGATGTTGAAGATGGTCGTACGCTTTATCCTATATTTCATTTTGATGTTAGTAAACATAACGAGCGAGCTGTAGACAGCACAGCGGATATTGAAATTACCTGGACACTTGGGGCGGTTCCAGTAGCGCCGTTATACGTATACGCATTAGTGATTAGTGATAGATTTATCATGTAGATTCTATTGGAGGTAAAATGACAGTTCAAGTTTAATCTACAGTTGTTATATAAAATGGCAAAGTATATTGTAAAAGAAGTGTATTGACTGATGGCCAAGTTAAAAAATTAGTAGCTGCTACTGCAAAGCGAGAACAGGTATCATTAAAAATCAATCCTAATATTTCTGATGGTGTTTTAACAAAATTAATGCTAACAAAAAATCAAGTAAAAAAGTATGATCGTAAAAAAACTTTTGTTTAAATTGAGTGCTTCACAAATAACATCGATGGAAAAAGAAGGTGGTTTTCTTGTTCCGGCATTATCAGTATTATCTAGTACAATATTACCTAAACTTTTAGAGCAATATCTGGCGCAACGGAGAAAGCAGTCAAAGGTAATGGTATCATTCGTGGAAGTGGAATAAAAAAATTGTAAATTTTTTTTAAATAATATTTTTTAATGCCAAAAAATAAAAACAAACCACCAAAAAAAAAAAAAATCAAATTAAAAAAAAAAAAACCACCAACACCAAAGTGAAACTCCATATGCAATCAAACAAAACAAGGAGGAATTATTCCGTTCGCTCCACTTTGGCGGACTAGCGGGAAGTCTGCTGCCAAATCTTTTAGGAATCGGACGTGGTCTAACATTACCAGGAACTCGTCGACCCCGTTGAGTAATTTTGATATCATTGATAAGTTAAAAGCGGTTCCTGGATTTCACGGAGTTTATTCTAAAGATGAGCTCTCAGCAATAAAATCACCATCTGCTGTAAGTTCATGTGTTATTAATATACAAGATTTTAATGACGATCTGGTACGCATTGGGGTAGGCAGTTTTATAATAATAATTATTTTAAAAAGTATATGAAAAAAAAATTTACAAAAGTATATTATTCGTCAAATCAACTCCAACCTGTTGGAACGTCTGCTTGCGGATATTATTGTATTATGTTTATCCGACAGATGAGCAGAAATCTTAATTTTTTTAAAATTTATTTTACAGTTTGATAAGCAACCTTCTCACGCTAATGATGAGATCGCAATTAATTTATCTAAACTTATAAGTATAATAATGTCAACATACTGTCTCAAGTGTAAAACTAAAACAGAAGGTATTAATGAAACAACAGAAAAAACAAAAAACAACAGAAAATATTAAAAAGTATTGTGCAATCTGTGGAAAAAGGAAAAATACATTTTTAAAGAAAACGTCCCAGCGATAGTATCTCCCGCGACGTCGCTAGGATCTGTTTATCCTAATATTATTTTAGTCGACGACTAAAAATATAGAATGATATGCAACTGTGATTCTGACAGAGATTTGTGTATTGAGCAAAATAAAATTGCCAAAACCAAAAGGCGGTTGGACATTGCCAGGGCATCGGTATACTGGTCCATGGAATCCGCTAGATCAACAACTAGATGAAAACGACAATCCATTGCCAGGACAAGAGCCTTACAATCAAGTGGATGCAATAGCAATGCGTCATGATATCTGTTATCGTGATCATGAAAACTCAAAATTAGATTGTGATAAAGTAATGTTAGACGAATTACGTGATATGAAGCCAACAAATCTACGAGAACGTTTGATAGAAAATTTGTTCAGGGAATAATTGGAGCAAAATATAAACTTGGACTCGGAGAGTCTCGTCAATCACCTCACGATCGGGGAAATAAAGTATATGATGATCTTGCAGTCGAACTACACAGACCTAAAAAAAAAAGTTCCAACGACGTAAAGTTGTCGCTAATGGTGTAGATGATATCTGGGCAATAGATTTGGTGGATGTATCCAATCTAGCTCAGTTTAATGTTATAGATGTTTTTAGCAAATACGCTTTCAGTATACCTGTTTCAGATAAGACAGGAACTTCAATGACCGATGCGCTAAAGCAGATAATAACAAGCACAGAAAGAAAACCAAACAAAATCTGGACTGATCATGGATCTGAGTTTTTTAACAAAAAGTTTGAACAGTTTCTAGAACAAAATAATATAAAAAGGTATGTTACAGGAAATGAGGGTAAAAGCGTTGTTGTTGAGAGATTTAATCGCACGCTAAACGAGAAAATACACAAACATATGACAGCTAAAAACACCAACAGGTACATCGATGACCTTTCTCAAATCGTAAGCGAATATAATAACACGAAACATCGAACCATCAAAAATGACACCTAAAAAAGCTGTTAAAAATCCAATATTAGCAAATGAAAACATGTACCGCAGACATAAATTTAAGGTTGGTGATAAAGTTAGAATTTCTTTGATGAAAAAGGTGTTGCAAAAGGATTTACTCCGAACTGGAGTAATTGATAAGGTACTTTTAACAGTACCTGTAACGTACGTTTTAAAAGATCTGGCAGGGGAACCGATTGTAGGTAGTTTTTTATGAACAAGAACTACAGAAAACTGATCAGGATGTTTTTGTTATCGAGAAAGTGATTAGAAAAAAAGGGGATAAAAGTTTAGTCAAATGGCGTGGGTATAGTGATAAATTTAACAGTTGGATCCCAACCAAGCAGATTATGATATAATGCTATTATAAATTAACTCATACTTTTGTTTGACAGATTTACATTTTACTGGTTTACATAATGATATTAGATACTGCTTACGATCGTTAGAGATCGTCATTAGATTAAAAATCTTGACAAATATGAAATCAAATTTAATATTTTTCTGTCGGCCTGGAATCTTGATATTTAAAAAAGGTTTGATTAACTGCCAGAACAGTTGTTGTTCGGCAACGGTAAAATTAAATTTAATTAGCTGCTTAGCAATGTGATACTTGACACTTAGCAACAGTGACTATTTCACCATCATCAGATTCATTGTTATATAAAATATCATCTTCGCTATAACCAACAGATTGTCTATAAAATCTTTGGAAAATGTAATACTATGTATGACATCATCACTGACGACCTTATCACTGACGACCTTATCACTAGTATCTTCTTCGTAGAGTTCAGCGAGTCGTTTCATCAAGTCCATTATTATAATATATTTTTATCTAATTTATTATTATAAGATGACCGATGAGATAAAATATCACCAAAAAGTTAATATAGTAAATTATAACGAACTAGCTGAAGCGGTAAGAAAATGTTTGTTGGGTTATAGTGTTGATGTTATTGTAATGCAAGGTGATTCTCATAAAATATTACTAACAGAAGCAGAAAAAGATAAAATTAATGAAAATGCAGTAACAACGTTAAAATTTAATCACGATGATATCATAGCATTTGCTCATCATTGCTTGACTAAAACCGAGCTATCAAATATCATATCTAAAACCATTTGTTGCTCCATCAGCTATAATTTTTACGACTGCGGGATTTATCTTATAATATTTCGCCGCAGCTGAAATCGATTTGAATTCGATCTCCTCATCCGTTTCGAGGTTTTTTGAAATAACAGGTTTTATTGGGCATCTAAAATTAATACCATTACTATTTTTTTCCTTTTCTCACATTTTCCTGTTGCGTTACTATCTCCAGATTTTCCAATCGATTATCAGTTTGTATATTATTGATGTGATTAATAACAAGACCATTGGGTATAGATCCATTGAACACCTCATAAACAAACCTATGACCAAGATAACGAACTTGATTGTTGATGTTCCTCTAACAGTTACCCTGATATATCCCATATTGCTAATATTACTAAGAACTTTTTTAGTTTTTCTATTTCTAATAATACCGCGATCGTTAGCCTCGTATAAATCAAATACTGGGTGCGGCTGAAACTCATCTTGTAAGGATAAATTTTCAATATTATCATCAGTGACTTTACCATTATAAATATACACGCTGTCCTCTGGGAAATTTTCGCAGAACAACTGTAAAAAAAATCTTTCTAATATTTCAATCCCTCGGGATTTTCCCTTTTCCTAATATTAAAACCCCTACGTTAATTGCCCAGGTATCTTTTTTAAAGTTAAACCGAACTAATTAATTTCCAGGAAAAATTATACTTTTGGGGAATTGAAAACCTTTCTCACCCTGCGCTTGTCAGATTTGCTGTCATTAATTAAAAGGGAAATTTTATCTCTAATTGATTTTTAGCGCATCCATGTGATAAAGTTATTTTTGGGTAAAATTGTATGCTTTGCTCACAGTGTTTTTTAGATTTCTGTCATTTTATTTTAGGAGATATTTTTTTTTCTCTAATTGATTTTAGCGCTCGCAGTGTGAAAAAAATATCAAATTTAAAATTAAATAGTAAATAAGTTAAAATTGCGGATATAGCTAAGAGAAGCTTTTGGAGAACCAATAAAATAGCGACTGCTTTTCGTCAAATTGTTTAGTAAATTTTACTGCAACTAATCTTTACCACCTATTACAGACAATTGTAAAACGTGAGCTCGAAAAACACAAAAGTATCAGATTATTTGTGCAATATCATGTTATATTTTGATAGTTATTTATAATGTAATAATTAAATAACAAGTAAATTGCAGAACCTTAAATGAACGCAAAATCAAGACGTGTTTTGCTTGGGACTGATCTGTTATCACTATCTGATGAAATACACCAAGAAATTGGAAAAAAAAATAGAGGAATTTAGTCAATTAGGTTCGGGTTGGAAGTTGAAATGATCAAAGGAATATTGTTTCACACGATGAAATATAATGTATTACGAGTAGTTCATACGTCGACCTACCACCAAAATAAAAAGTAAAAGATGTTGTATAAACATCAAAAACGTAGATAACAAATGTTTCCAATGGGCTGTTCTTTCCGCACTATTCCCCGCAGAAAAAATACGCTACTCGTGTTGAAAGGTATATCACTTTCCATGGCAGAAAATCAAATACCAAAATTTGAAAAGCAGAATAATGTTTCAATTAACGTTTTCGGACTAGATGAAAAGAGGACGTATATCCGAGAATATATTTCAGAAAAAGCTTCACAATCAACATAAATTTACTAGACTACAAAAAATCATTATGTTTGGATTAAAAACTTTAACGACTAGCTGCTAGACAGTACAATAAGGATAAGAACAAAAAGTTCTTTTGTTACCGCTGCTTGCATGGCTGTACAAGCAATGAAACATTACAAAAGCAATTGCATAACTGAAGTCATGAGCAAAGAATAACAATGCCATCTAAAAAAGATAGTGTGTTACAGTTTGTCCATCTAATCACAAACTAAAAATTCCTTTCGTCATATACGCTGATTTCGAATGCCTACTTCAACTGTACTTGTGTAGAAAATAATCCTAATCAATCGAGTACAAGAAAAGTTCAAAATCATGTTCCGTGTGGAGTAGCGTATAAGGTAATCGTGGTAAAAATCCAGCTGTTTGGCTTCTCAAGCAGTTGATTAACGAAGTTGATAATATATTTACTCATTTGAAAAAAGTAACGCCAATGTTAAAATTAACACCTCAACAAGAATCCGCTCACGAGCAAGCAGAAATTTGTCATATTTGTGAAAAAGCTTTTGACGATGATAAAAAAGTACATGACCATTGTCATTTGACTGGACAGTATCGTGGAGCGGCTCATAATCAGTGTAATTTAAAATTTCATGCTCCAGATTTTATTCCGGTTATTCTTCACAATTTTCGAGGATATGATAGCCATATTATAGTAGAAGCTTTTGGTGATCCTGAGATAAAAGCTCGTCTAAAACTCGATAACATCATCAAATGCATCCCAAATAATTTTGAAAAGTACATGTCAGTTACGCTAGGTAAATTGCGTTTTATTGACAGCCTGCAGTTTATGGCAGCCTCGTTAGATGAGCTAGTAAAAGGTTGTAGTAACTAAGAGACTGTTTTGGAGATAAATTTAATCTACTAGCTAAAAAAGGAGTTTTTCCATACGAATACCTCGACGATTGGAGTAAATTTGATGAAATATCTTTACCTGACAAAGACAAATTTTACTCACAACTTAAAAATGAAAATATAACTGATGACGAGTACAGGTATGCACAAGATATCTGGAAAGAGTTTGATTGTGAGACTTTTGGTGATTATCATGATTTATACCTGAAAACTGACGTGTTATTATTAGCAGATGTTTTTGAAAGTTTTCGTGAAGTAAGTTATAATAATTACGGTTTAGATCCTTGCTGGTATTATTCTGCCCCTGGGTTGTCATGGGATGCTTTGCTAAAGTTTAGTAAGGTAAGGTTAGAATTACTGACTGATGTTGATATGTTCAATTTTATTGAAAAAGGTATCCGAGGTGGTATTAGCGTGATAACAAAAAAATATGCTGAAGCAAACAACAAATACCTGAAACAGTATAACCCTGACCTTCCTTCGAAGTATATAATTTATCTAGATTGTAATAATCTTTACGGTGGTTCGATGGCAGAACCAATGCCTTTTAGCGGATTTCATTGGATCACGGTTGATCGATTTCTATCAGAGACAGAAAAAAAGATACCTGACGATGTTTCCTATTTCGTTGAAGTTGATCTTGATTATCCAAATTCGCTACACAAATTACATAACGATTACCCTTTCTGTGCGGAATCGATGGTTATAGATTATAGTTTGTTATCAAAAGAACAACAAGCGTTAGCATCACCAAGGCAACATTCCATGGTCAAGAAACTAGTACCAAATTTACTTGATAAGAAAAATTATGTTTTGCATTACAAAGTTTTAAAACAAGCAGTCGATGCTGGTCTTGTGTTGAGAAAAGTTCATCGTGTACTAAAATTTAATCAGTCGCCGTGGATGAGAGGTTATATTAACTCCAACACTTCAAGAAGAGCTGCAGCGAAAACAGAGTTTGAGAAAAACTTCTTTAAACTGATGAACAATTCCGTTTTTGGTAAGACAATGGAGAATATTAGGAAACGTGTAAATATTGAAATAGTTAATGATGTCAATCGCAGAAACAAACTTGTGTCAGACGATGATTTGTGAGCATGAAAATATTTAATGAAAATCTTGTTGCGATACAAAGAAGAAAAACAAATCTAAAACTAAACAAGCCGATCTATGTTGGAGCTGCAGTGTTAGATTTATCAAAGTGGATGATGTACGATTTTCATTACACTTTTGTTAAAATCAGTGGCCGGCTAGTAGATTATTGTTTACTGATACTGATTCACTCGTGTATGAAATTGAATGTGAGGACATCTATCAGGACATGTACAATAATCGACATCTGTTTGATCTTTCCGATTATCCACGTGACAGTAAATTTCATGACGACACAAATAAAAAGGTTATTGGTAAGTTTAAAGATGAAATGAACTCGAGCGCTATCAAATACTTTATCGGATTACGTAGTAAAATGTATGCCGTATTGTTAGATAATAATAAAATAACGAAAAAAGCCAAAGGTCTGCCTCGTAATTTTGTTAAAAAGTTTATGAAATTTGATGACTACAGGTATGCGCTTGATGGTGGTGTTAGTTTTATGAGAGCTATGGCAATTCGAACTAATCATCATAAACTCGAAACAGATGTCATTATCAAACGTGGATTGTATAATTTTGATGACAAACGCTATTGTGAAAATGGGGTAGATACATTTGCCCTTGGGTATTGTTATGATGATAGATCTATACTCGACATTATCTTTTCCAACTGAAATTTTATCTAAACTTATAAAATAATGCTTGAAAATTTGACAATGACAAATAGCTACAATAGTAACATCAAATATCTAATGATGGACGGTAAACAATTGACAGTTGAATTTAATAATGAAACATCAGGTATATGTTTTAATGGAACATGTGACAAGTTAAAACTTTCGCTCATCAGATCTGATAACAGCATGTATTTCAATTATCTCGAACAATTGTATCAAAAGTTGCTAGCGGAATTTAAAAACTTTCACAGCCCTATTAGCCAACAAAACTATACTAAACTCACAATTGATCTCGATCGGTCAAAGGTATATTTTATCAACAAAAAATATCCTCTGAACAAACCAGAAATGAAAGATCTGTTTGAGTCCCGTCGCTGTGTGAGTGGTAAAGTAAAATTTAGTATCTATAGTCGTGATAGTGAAATATTTTTAATATCAACAGTTGAAACATTAATCATTGGTAACGAGATATAAAATAATATCATTTTCATTCTAATGCTAGTTTAATTTCCACCTTGTTAACTGAAACGTTCTAACACACAGTTTAATTTTCATCCTGTTATCTTGTGGTAAAACCCGTTTGCCGTCTTTAGAATAATTGTATTCCACACATGCGCTGTTCTAACAAATTAGTCACCTCTGTATCAGAGCTTATCGCATTCCAATACCTGTTGTTTTGTTTGGTTACAAAATACCTGTTTACAGGTAGTAGTAGGGGGAAAAAAAAGAGGTGGGGGAGGGTGAATCAAAACCCTGTTTTATTTTGGAAAAAAAGGGGGTGGGGTGGGGGATAATTTAGGACTATAATTTATACTTGTTTGGAGGGTAAAAAAACAAAGTGAGTTGAAAACCTGGTTTTCTAATACTACTCCAATGACAAGGTTATGTGGATTACAGTCTAAATCTTCATTATTCAGGACATACAAAGAAGAAAAGATAATGTGTAGAGACGTTATTTAATGAGTGAGGGACGATAGTTACAACATAGCAATAAATTAGGCTAATAGTTTGCTATATGATTTAAATATTGAAATGTCATGACAAATATTAAAATATCATTATTAATATTATAATGTCGTGACTGATATAACAATGTCATTATAAAGATTAGAGTGCCATTAAAATATTACAATGTAATGATAAATAATACAATGCCATGACAAAAAGGTTACTCTTTTACGATATGATGATAATTATTATAATGCCATTCGTACATTTTTATGATAAATATTACTATATCATGATAAATATTGCAAAAGTTATTATAAACATTACAAGGTCTCGATAAATATTAGAATGTCATGATTAATATTACACTGTCAGAGTACATGCTACAATGTCATGATAAATATTACATTGTCATGACTACTATTGCAATAGCATTATACATATTGCAATGCCATGATTAATACTCTTTTGTGTGTTCATTATTCTCTCCAGGGTCTAACTAGTTAATTCATATCAACTACCTAGTTTATCTTCAACCATGTTACCAATCGATTATACTTGCCTTGCTTTCTTTAATTTTTGGCAAATTCATCTAGAACTATTGAATGTACTACATTAATTTCATTTAAAATGTTGTTATAGCGTTTATAATTGAGTTAAAGGACTGTTATTTTCAGAAAATTAATAGTTATTATTTAGTTATGTTAGCCATAAATATTCTGCATGACTTAAAACACTGAACACAAACTTTGTTTACAGTGTTTTATTTTTTTATGTCATCTAAATTCGCACAGTCGTATTTAAGTAGCGAGACTTCATTTGCCGTCATTTGTAATTCTAGCCTTTTGTCTAATTTTATACTCGGATCTATCAGAATTACGTTACTGTCTACAAGGAAAGCAGTTACCTTTTTGTAAGTCCTATTGTACATATGCCAAGGGCAGGTAATTATAATAAAGTCCTAAGAGTGTTTATAGTTTGTTTTCTTTTTAAAAAATAAAATACAGATATTACGCAAATTTTGTTTGTCTGCAATTTGACACCTCGCATATGATCATAGTAAAACGTCACTGTATGTACATTTGATAGCTAATAATCAGGACGTGACGTCATGAATGCAGAACATAATTGATTTTAGCTGCTTGTTTAGTACACATGTATCCGAAACAAAAGCAATACACCTTTAATGTGCATCTACATTTTCATGTTATGTTATATGTAGGAGCAGTCTTTGTTTAAAATATGCCAAATCAATATTCTGTCCAAGTAATTTGATTATCGTTTGAGCTTCTTAAGTTACAGTATAGTCGATAGTGACAAAGTAATATGTGTCTTCTGTCGCTGTTCATGTACGAAAGTTTTATACATTCTTCTTTCTGTAAGCTGATCCTACACATGCCTGTGGGGAAAAAAAGCATGTTAGGGAATCATTTCATATTAATCATTATTATTTCTCTTTTGGAATCGAAATGCATGTCAGAATAGGTTTATCTATCTTTCATTGGCACAATATTAAGACCCTTTTGGACCCATTCCTGGTGAAATAAGTATTTCATTTCTTAAAGTCGTGTTAACAGCTACATCACTAAATACTCCCCTCTCCCTCTCCCTGTCTCTCTCTGTCTCTGTCTGTCTGTCTGTCTGTCTCTCTCTCTCACCTGATATAATCCATTTAATTTACGTACCTATCTCAACATAACTAGCCAAGGGCTGATAACTAACCGTACGAAATGGATACAAACCTTCAATAACTTATAATAATAATAATAATGTTTGCCTCTTCCATCATTGTGATTTGTTATTTTATTTTGTTTTTCTAAGTAATCATAATCCCATAATATCCAATAATGCAAAAGAGCATAAGGATTCATCGGTAATCATTTGTAAGTATTTGTAAATATGTTGGAATTATGAATGTATGGCACAGTACAATATAATGAAAACATGTGTGTTGACGTTTGGCTTTTTCTGATCTTAACTTTATCATTTATACATCGATTATACCTTGATCTATTTGTATGCGATTGCTGAGACGTTGTTAGCCTCAACACTCTTTCTATTTCAATACAATATTTTTAATTTATATAGCTAAATATCACATTTT